>JAAEAF010001955.1:0-115170 GCA_011037195.1 Triatoma infestans | reverse complement strand
TCAAATTTTCAAAACTGAGTTTTCACCGGAAATACATGTTTTGAAATCTCCTGAAGTGGTCGCGTCTTTGAGAGAGAGACAGGGAAAGAACAGAATGTCTCATTCACAAGAAGCCCTAACATGATATTCCATTTAAGTACGCCATCACATCTGACCCGAAACTTTCGATCAAAATCTGTACAATGGTTGTCCCACTTTACAACATGTTTTTTTTCTATTTGTCGAAATTATCTCAAAAAAGGTTCCAACGATTTTCTTTAAACTTGACAGGCTTACTTCACAGTGATATGAACTTGATAGGCTCACTGCACAGTGATATAAACTTGAAGGCTTACTGCACAGTTATATAAATTTGTCACTTTTATTGGACAAATTTTAGATAGTTTTGAGGGAGCATGATAGAAGGCGCTGCAGTACCATGTAGACACATAAAACCATCCCCACCATCTATATTTGTATCCAATAACTAGGAAGCCAACTAAACGTTTAGTAAAACCTCAAAGTTTGAAGACAATTTGCTGATCAGAATTGTAATAATTGGAATAAGAGAAAGTGGTGTGTGAATATTTCACAGCAGATATTCTCTTGCTAAGGTGGCCATATCGAGAGAACGGTGTGACTGATGATGAATAAAGTGTGGTGGTAGAATGAGGTCATAACATCATCAGAAGGACTTTACCGGACAAGAGAGGAGTTTTGTGTAGAGGATAACTTGCTTTATACATATAATACGTTGTTTAGAAAGATATCTGTGTGGTGAGATTGAAGTAGATGGAGCAGAAGAAGACGAGGCTGTAAACCCATGCCTGTCTGAACAGCCAGCAACAATCAGCTTGTATAAAAAAGAGAGAGTAATTATTTATTCGTTCCAAAACATAGTGAAGTGTATGCAGATCAGGAAAGAGAAATGTAGAAGTGGGGGCAGAACAGAGAGCTGTTTGTTGTCAGGTTGGTCTCCCTGGAGGTGGTAATCTAATAAGGTGTTCTTCTATTCACCTTTATAAACTTGATTATCCCCTCATCACTACACACACACACACACACACTGCTCACCATCAACTATCTATCTACCAATACTAGTACTGCAACAACAATATTAAAAAAGTGTGGCAGAGTCCCGTGAGAGAGTGCCACCACCATCCAGGTTTACAGAGAAATCTTGGATAGCCCATCAGCACAACAGCAGCCAGTTTTAGATACGCTCCTAGGCTTTACAATTGATTGGACTTAATCTCGCAACATTCCACTGGATCGAAACGCTACATTAATTATCCTCACATAAACAATTTCTTAAAGAAAATAAAAATATTCAAATGCCCACGGACAGTGGTCCCACATGTGCGTTCTAGTGTCCAGACCATGAAATATAACAGCGGTACGTCGATAATTGAACACTTTCTGTTAACATCAGTAAGACTGACACTGCTATCAAACCTAACCCCACTTTCTCTTACACACTCATAGATGTGCAGTTGTCTTCAATGTTAGCTCAATGGGAGGAAATAAACTTTAATAAAAACCCCTTTTTGAAGAAAGCTTAACCTTACCCCACCTCAAAACCCCCTTAAACAGAAGTTTCCCCCTCAGAAAGAAGTTTCAAACAAAAGTGACAGGTCTGTCTGTATTTATGTTGGTATACCATATTTATCGAGATTGTGTTTTTATGGAGAAAATCGCAGTAAAGTAAAAAAAAAAAACTGTTCCTAAAAACGCACTTCCGGTCAATAATTAGTATTTAGTTGAAGAAATCGTTTAATAAACTAAAATAGCACTTTATAGGGAAACATAACCCCCTCTATCAAATGATTTTCAAATTGACGGAGAAATGCTTCAAATACAAGTTGTAGCTGTGTATGCGTGTAGCTTGATATACCACGTTTATATCAAAAACAGTAGATTGCGAGAAAATTAAAAAAAAAAATCATTAAAAAAATCCATTCAGTAAAATATAAAAAAACTACATTCGATAAAGTGGAACTTCCGATTATCGGATCCCAAGGGAAGGGGAATGTTAACTTTGAACCGCACTTCCGGACAAAGACCATTTTCTAAAACCATTTTTCGTGCTGAGAGGGCCTCAAAACTTGTACTTCCGATGAAAACTTCATATCGAAAATTCGACAACTCGATACTTCCCACTTGAAGGGGTAAGAAAAATAAAAAACCCACACGTATATTCTATTTGTTTTTGGTGAGCTAATTGTTTTGATATAATTGACCAGTTTGCTCGCTCGGATATCTGGAAAACCCAACATACTGATATTATAGCTACTACTTAGGGCATCTACCGGCCTACCAATGTATTGTTGGAAAAACCCAACTCTCCCGTTTTAAATAAAGTTTCCTGCATTTTTGTCTCTTGAAGTAATGGCTTTGCAATGGAAGACATCGCTTGCTTATCACTCTCTTCTAGAAGATCAAGACTTGGGGACCCTGGCTCTGTAGTTTGGTGAATTTGATTTTGATTTCTTTGCATACTATTAATGAATCATTATCTCAGATAACGTGCTTGCTTTTGGACTGGAATTACCCGTCCTAGCAAGATTATTATTCCTGACTGGTCTCGGATTCTCATCCATGGTCATAATTAGGCTCAATTCGTGTAGAGGGTTGACTTCAACTTAATGTTTCTATCACACGCACCACACTTGTTGATTGTATGGTGGGAGGCTATAAGGTATAACAAGTGTGGTGACAGAAACATAGAGTGGAAGTCAACCCTCTACATGAATTGATAGTCTAACTTTGAGGATGGATGAGAATCGGACCCGTCAGGAATAACGTAAACAAGAAAACAACAAGGTATGACGGGTAAAATTCTAGATGTTATCTAGTATTGCGGGACCCAGCCACATATTCATAAGGTATTTTTGTTTAATATGTGGTCCAGTGTTTTAGGATAACTAGTAAGTGAGATTTTATTGACACTAGTATGACAGTCTGTTTGCGTCGTTATTAATCCTTAAACTTTATTGTATATTCTTATTCTATTCACTTTAATGAAATGAAATATGCAAAATACAACTTCAATTTCATTATGGCTAAAATTTTATTAATACTAAACTGGAATCTTAGATGAGCGGCCAGTTTGCTTGAAAACTTTGTTGAAAGAAAAGAGGCAATGAGATCCGCATTCACATTTTGGGCTATTTGTCACCTATTGCAATAAACCATAGCTTTGGAGGCATATTAGCCTGATTTAGCGTAATTACTGTCCCGAAATCTTATTCTTTCCCCATTCATGTAGCCATTGTCATGGGCCAATGTCTCTTTCAAACACTTTGAAGGTACGCAAGGGAACATACTCCCCAGATTGAATGGCCTCTGTGTTGATCTACTGTTGACATTTTTATTACCCATTTATTTTTTACCGGCGCTTTTTATTAAGCGAACTTTTTTACCGATTTTTTTATTAAGCGGCCTTTTTATCATACCAGCTGTATCTTACCACCTACAAAACTATTTCCGCAATAATGGCATCCCTGGATTTTATTCTTCAAAGTCGTAAGATGTTTTCGGTTACAGGATTAAATGCTCACATTTTTCTATTAATGACAACTAAAGTGAATAAATTCTTTTGTCAATGACAGAATAAGGAAATTCACATTCAGAGAGAAATAAACTGGTCAAAAATCAAACGAGCACCAACAGATAGCGCGCACAATACTGCCAGCCGACCTCTAACAATGCCCAGATTACCGAATAATAAAGAGTACTTGTTGAACAGGTGACCAGCCATAATAGTTGAATTAGTTTTTGACAATGGTCAAGGGAAACATGTGAAATGTAAAGAAAAATAAATAAACGGATATGTACATTAGCAGTGAATAGTTTTGTATTAGTGCAGTTAGTGATTAGATTATTTATAGCGGAGTAGATAGAAGTATATAGTTCGAGCGGCAAAATGGACGGCACACTGACATAACAGAGCATTACTGACGGTATGAGCAGCGTGCTCGCTGAACTGTGTGGGTGGGGGTCAGCAGCAGACAGGGCTTTCACTTTTATTATTATGCTGAAGAGAGGAACCTGCGCTATCCAGAGTCCTTTGGGCCCATCTAACTACATCAAAGATAAATAACAACCAACCGGAGCTGAAACAAAAATCCAGTCCCGGCCCTGATCCTGCAAAAAGTCACGCAGTCTGGACAAATCGAACAAAAACCTTAAGCAGCAACAGCCTAAGCTCTTCCCAGACATCCTGTCCGGCCAAATGGTCTGAACTGTTTTCATTACGCAAACAATCTATCAAGATGAATGGTGTTTTCTCTCTCTCTCTCTCTCTCTCTCTCTCTCACTCACTCACTCACTAACTCTACATAAGGAATCCCATTAAGTTCAGATGTCTTCTAAAAGCACAATTTGTAAATGGCTACGAGAAGCCCGATTTACTAACAGCCCGAATCAACACTTGAAAACCATCGCAGAACCCACTCAGTCTAGAAATTAGACTGGCATATGCGCAAATATATCCAATAAGCGTTCTTCCTTAAATTTTGAAGAGCACTACATTAACTTTGAATGTCATATAATGGAAATTAGACTAATCAGCCAGCTGAGAGTCTCAAATAAAAATCTCTGTAAGCTTACGTATAAAGGGGAATTTTTTACTCTAGATAATAGTCAATTTTGCCCGATATGTAATTATAAAGAGGCTGACGATCTAGCGCATTTTCTTTTTCGCTGCCCATGCTTTGTGAAATTAAGAAAATCATATCTTGAACCATTGTGTTTGACCTCTGATACTGTAGTTGATATTTTAGATATAAAAAATAAGCGTTATTTGAGTAGTCTTTTCTATTATGTCCAAGGCACTCTTATGCTAAGAAAATATGTCTTAGAAGAAAGTTCACTTTAATTACTGCAGTTGAAATGGATTTTTAGAGACTAGCTTGTTATACGTGCATATATTTGTAGATATATCAATTGTATTCTCCCAAACTTCTTTGTATATTAAGTTTTTGCAAATAAATAATAATAATAATAATATATCCAATAAGAGGGTTCAGGGACGAACAGAAGGGAAAGGATCGCCTAATTTGGCCAACTTGCCCACCCTCTTTTCCCGAGATACCCAGACTACCTGCAGCACACCAATAGATAATTATCAGAAGGAGAATATATAAATAAAAATAATGAAATAAACAAATTACTTACTTGCAATATGATTCTCCTCGTGGCACCGACATGCATGCTCCACCATTTTTGCATGGATTTGGCGAGCATGACACAAAACCTGTACAAATACAAAAATCTAATTATTTCATTTTGTAAAAAAAAAAAAAAAAAACAAAAACCAAAAACGCTCACACCACTTTCTCTTGCTGCAGTTGCACACAGTTGTAAATGACAAATTTTCTCCAAACCGATAATAGTTAATAAATGTTCACTTTTATATCGAACGTAATAAAATGTCTTTTTCTGAGGAAAGCATAACCTCCTCCCCCCAAAACTTCTTTAAATGAAGTTTCATGGAAAAAAGTTTCAAACAACGGTGACAGGTCTCTGTTTACACAGTTAGTATACCAAATTTAAAGAAATCCGACGGTGTTTTTATGGACGAAATCGCGAAAAGTTAATAACTGTTCAGTAAAAACGACTTCCACTTTACTCATTGTTTTGAAACTCGGCAGTCTATTATATCTAGTTAATATTATTTATTATTTAGATGATACAAGTGTGTGATAACTTAAGATAGCATTTTAGAGGGAAACATAACCTCATCTCCCCCCCCACAAAGTCCGCTTAAATGAATTTTTCCGGAGAAACGTTACAAATAAAAGTTCTTTATATGTATAGTTGATGTAACATGTTTAAAGAAAATCGTTAGAGCCGTTTTCGAGAAAAATCACGAAAAACTGAAAAAAATCATTCAGAAAAGTCGCACTGCCGGCTGATGAATTATGCCCTAAATCTCCGTGACTAATGCGCATGGTTATGCCTAAATGGAATTCTAAGTTGACCTTCCTGCGACATTTGGTTTTTGAGATATTCTGTTAACTAAAACACTCTCACACACACACACACACACACACACACACACACACACAGACTCGCAGACAAGATGGCGGACGATAATGAACAAAGTTTTAATTGTGCTATAAATATATTAAAAAATGTTACAGTTGTGAGTGGTAATTTGAAAAACGAATTAAAAAAAGATATTGTGTCAGCTATTCAAACTTTAAATGGAGTGCATAATAATTATAAAGCTCAAATAAGTGAATTAAATAGAAAACTATTGGCAATGAATAACACTTCAGCTCAGAAAGTCACCTATGCGGACAGAGTATTAACACCATCAGTAAACAGGTCAGTGGATAAGTTTATAAAAGTCTCATTTAAGGCGGTTATAAAACCAAATAAAGAACAAACTAGCAATGAAACAAAAAAAATTTTAAAAGAAAAGGTTGATCCCTGTAAACTAAAATTAGGTATCAAAATATGAAGGGAATTTCTAATGGCGGCGTTATGGTAGAATGTACAACCAAAAATGAAGTTGAAACTTTGTGTGAAGCAGTAAATAAAGTTTGTAATAAGGAACTTCACGCTACTAAAATAAATAAGATGCTACCAAGAATAAAAGTAAGTAATATACCGGGAGAAATCACAATGGAAAATGCAATAGATGTAATAAAAACACAAAATGGAGAAATAAAATTAATGATAGTGATACGATTCAAGTTAAAAATTTGTTTAAGAATAAAAGAGGTAATAGGTTTCTAATTATTGAGGTAAATGCAAACTTACGTAAGTTGTTTATTGAAAGAAGAATTAAAATGGGCTGGAACGTTTGTTTTGTAGTGGATCATTTGACAATTAGTCGTTGCTATAACTGCAATAAATTTGGTCACCACACTTCACAGTGTAAGGGAACACTCACCTGTCCACTTTGCTCCGAGAAACATTCACTTAAAGAGTGTACTGCCCGAGAAACAGAATATTTATGCGTAAATTGTATTCAATACAACAAGTATTCATCCAGTGATAAACAAGTGGATACTAAACACGCAGCGCTCAGTACTACCTGCCCTTGTTATATTTACAAAATAAACATTAAAAAGAGTAACATAGATTATGGCCTATAAACAAAACAAACAAATTCACAATTTGTTGTGGTGGTTGGTTCCGCAGAGCTGGAAAGCATCAGAGACATTTTCCGTGGTAGCCTGCTTCATTTTGTGGTCATCGACCGGTTTCGGGCGTTCGCCCATCTTCAGGATGCGTTTTTCAGACAGTGTGCCACTAAGTCTCTGTACGAGTCTGTGTTGGCACACTGTCTGAAAAATTCACAATTCTTTAACAAAAATTTCGATAGTTCAAATAAATCTCAGACGATCCAATAGAGCGCACCACGTACTTACTAATTTTATAAATTTTAACAAAATAGACGTTGCAATAATACAAGAGCCTTATACTGTAGCAAATAAAATTTCATCCTTTCCTTTAAATTATAAAATTTATTATAAAGGTAATAATAGAATAAGAGCGGCTGTTATAATTATTAACGAGAATATTGACGCTATACTGAATTCTCAAAATTCAAATGAAGATAAAGTTCTGGTGGAACTGGTAGTTGGGAATTTTCACTTCTGGATGGCCAGCGTTTATTTGCCATATGACGGTCAAATTGAAAGGGATGTTGTGGAGATCGATAGTATGCTAAGAGTTTCTAATGGTCGTTTACTATAGGAATGGACAGCAATGCCCGCTCCACTGCTTGGTACGACACAATCACAAATGGGAGAGGTCAAATATTGGAGGAGTATTTAGCTTCAAGATCCTTAATAATACTAAATGAACCCAGCGAAATACCAACTTTCGAGACCATTAGAGGTTCGAGTTTCATTGATTTGACTGCTTCAACAGCAACTTTTGCATCTTACGTGACCGAATGGTGCCAGCCGCGCGAAGAAAGTTCTTCTGATCACTGTTTTTTGACTTACATAATTCTTGTGTAGCTTTACCTCATATATCTAATTATAAATTCAATACAAAAAAAGCGGATTGGGATGAATTTAATAATCAAATTTATAAACAATTCTGTAATTTTCTGGAAGCCGAAAGTGATGCATTAGAATCTATTGATTTGGATAAGTCTTTGGAAATTTTTTTCAAAAATTCCCTCGACTTTGAAGTAGATGTGGAACTATTTTTTACAAGCATTATAACTTCTTGCATAAACTCAATTCCGGTAATTCGCAGAGGAAAGAGACCTGCTCCGAAATCTGTGAGCTGGTGGAGTGAAGACCTTAATATTTTGCGCAAACAAGTCAACGCTTCAAGGCGCCTGTATCAGCGTACATATCACAATGAAGTTCTTCGTGAAACAAGGAAAAAATTATATTTTGATCTGAAGCGTCGTTACCAGCTGAAAATAAAAGATGCAAAATTTGATTCTTGGAAAGCTTTTTGTGATGCTACCACTGCAAATAATCCTTGGAATTTTATATATAAAGCGGCAGCTGGAAGATTACATCCAATTACATGTATCGCTACAGTTCGGAAAGAAGATGGCGAGTTTACTACTGATCTGAGGGAATCATTAGAGGTAATTATGAGGAAACTCGTACCTGAGGATGATCCTCTTCAGGAGCTGCCGATACATACTGACACGAGGTTATATGTGGAAGAAGGAATTAATACTGCGGACGATGTCATTTTTACAAGAGCAGAAGTGGGCAGAGCTATGCAGAACATGCGACCAAAAGCAGCACCAGGATGGGATGGCTTAACAAGCGAAATTCTAAATAGAGTATACAAACAATACCCTGCAGCTATTACTAGCGTTTATGCTGAGTGCTTGGCTCGCGGAATTTTCCCAAGGTGTTGGAAAAGGTCCCGCATAGTGATTCTGACAAAACCTGGCAAAAGTGAAACAGAGGATCCATCTAAGTTCCGACCCATTAGTTTGCTGCCTGTGGCTGGCAAGGTGTTAGAAAAGCTAATGATGGACAGGATCATGCATCATATGAATTCGAATCACCTACTTTCAGGTAAACAGCACGGATTCAGGCCACAAATGTCAACTATTGGTGCTCTGAAAGCTGCCAAGGAATTTGTAACTAGTTATTTTGAGATAAAGTGGGACGTATTGCTTATTTCGCTGGACGTTCGGGGAGCTTTTGATGCTGCTTGGTGGCCGGCTATCCTAAAAAGTTTAAAGGACAGACGATGCCCTAAGAATTTGTTTCAACTTTCAAAAAGTTATTTTTATGGACGTTCGGCAAGCATAAACCTTAACTCATTGTCAAAAGAAGCCACAGTAAGTAAAGGATGTCCACAGGGGTCATGTTGTGGCCCAGGATTCTGGGTCGTAATGTACGACGATCTTCTTCGTCTTGAGCTTCCTAGACGTTGTGAAATTATTGCATTCGCTGACGACTTGCTAATACTGGTTGCTGGAAGATCGGGCTTGGAGCTTAGTGTTGAAGCAAATAGAGTATTATTTCCAGTACAAAGTTGGGCTTCAGCTAATAAAATCAGCTTCAACAGAAATAAATCCAAGGTATTGCACATGTCCAGAAGATGTACATTAGACTCTGAAAATGTTACAGTGTACCTGAACAACGTACAACTGGAATTGGTGGACCAGCTGAAGTATCTGGGAGTTATATTTGACAAGAAGTTGTGTTGGGACCAGCATTTGCAACACGTCTGTGACAGAAGTTCGCAGTTCGTTAATTTGCTGTCAAGAGCGGCCAAGGTACACTGGGGACTTAGTAGTAAGGCATTGAGCGTCATCTATAAGGGTGCATTTCTCCCCTTAATAACTTATGCTGCCCCCATTTGGCAATTGGCATTGACTCATAAGAAGAATAGGCAGAAACTTGAAAGAGAGCAGAGACTGTTCCTGCTGCGATTGATCAAGGGTTATCGCACTATTTCGTTTAATGCCGCAAGCGTAATAGCAGGAATAATACCGATATGTCTTCAAATAGAACAATATATAGATATTTACACGGTACAGACGGGTGGAGTAGTTGATAGCTGGTGTGGATCAGTGATGGATACTGCGGTTGGCGTGAATGAGTGGCTGCATCCCGCTGAACTTCCAACCATCCAAATGGATTTAGCAGTACAGTTCGATACTGACATTTTTACAGACGGAAGCAAAGAAGATAAATTTGCTGGATGTGCATACGCCGTCATAAAATTGGAGCAGGTGGTGGTTCACGAAAAGTATCGCCTCGGGGCATATTGCTCAAACAATCAGGCTGAGCAATTGGCTATAGTCAGCTTTAAATTGGGTTGAATGTAATTCGTTTTGGGGAGAAAAAATTAGAATCTCTACAGATAGTCGCATCACCCTGGACTCTTTAAAGAATAACGATATCCATTACCCCATAATCGATATGATAATGAAAAGGCTTTGTAGACTGCAGAACAGATGCACCATTTCATTCTCATGGGTGAAGGCACATGTGGGTGTTGATGGAAATGAGATGGCTGACCACAAATGGCGAAAGCAGCGTCAAAGGATTCTGGTTTGGCGATTGCTTACAACAAGTACCCCAAATCGGCATTGGAACATTGGGCGCATCAACGCAGCATGGAAGCTTTGCAACAACTCTGGGACAATTCGACCACGGGTACTCTCACTAGAGAATTTCTTCCTTCTGTGGAATGCCGTCTCCGAATGCACCACTTCGTCATTGGCTATGGGTTGACTCAGCTTTTTTCTGGACATGGGAAAATGGCACATTATCTAAACAGATTTAATATAACCGAAACTGCATTTTGTACATGTGATTCTTCTTCGGTTCAGACAGTCGTCCATCTCTTGTGGGAATGCGAATGCTTGCAGCCGGCAAGACGTTTACTCATGCAGCAGGTGGTGACTCAGGGTGAGTGTTGGCCTCCCGAGAAAACTACATTGCTCCAGTCGAGATTCTATACACACTTCAATAATTATGCCAAAACAGTAATAGCATTCATATACAGTAGTAATATTACTTCTTGAATAATTGAAGTAATAATAATAAAATGAAATATGAAATATAAAATAAATAAATAATAGACAAAAAAAAAAAATTAAAAATAAAAATTATATATATAATATAAAAAGAATAAAAAATAAATAAATAAATAAATAAATAAAAAATAAATAGATACATAATGAAAATATTAAAAGAAAGTAATGATAATAACAATAAAAATTAATGATTAACAAATAAATAAAAAAAGAGTAGTATATTGTATCCATAAATTACTGTTTTAAATCAAGTTAATTAATGTGAATTTCCTTCATTACTTTGTGCTGTGTATATCCGCACTTTAATATTTTGTACTATTTTAAGTAAGTGTAAATAATTCTAAATGTTTTCATGTAACAGCCGCAATATGTAATTCACAATATGTAATTTTGTCCGCATAAATATGTATTTTAGTTTAAACGTAAGCTGTAATGTGCATTTTATACATGTAATAATATGTTGTAAATTTCATGTAGTGCTCAAATGAGCGGAGCATGATGGAAATAGTGCTCAAATGAGCGGAGCATGATGGAAATAAAGATATTTAAAAACAAAAACAAAAAACACACACACAAACGAATTTCGCTAAAAACTTTTCGTATTCAGAGGCACCGGAAACATGTATTTCTGGTGAAAACTCAATTTCGAAAATCTGGCACGATCGCAATAACTCGCTCCAAGTTGGAGAAAATAAAAATGGCATTCCCTCTTCACATTCTCACAAATTTTCGTGAATATGGAATGTTTATTAATTTTTAGTTCAATTATTCCGAACCAGGTGATATATGTACTGAAATACCATTATAAAAGAAAGCTTAACCCTCACCATTCCAAACAAAAATAAATTGTTCCCCGAAAAATGTCTCAAATTAAACTGATGGTTTTTGCACATTCATTTTGTAAAAACACTTCCGGTTAACTGATTTTCTGCAAATACTCCTCTGATTAAACATATTTTATTCTCCTCAAAATTTTTTCATTATCAGAACCGTACGATATTCTGAGAGAGCGATTTGGAGGGAAATTGAAGTAACCACTACCTCACACCTCCCAACAACAATTTTTTCTACAAAACTGTTTTAGGCATAAGTGATAGGCTTATAGTTAGTATGCCAAGTTTAAAGGAAATCATTAAAACGATTGTCGAATGGATTGCAAAAATCTGAAAAAAGAACCAATCAGTAAAGTAGCATTTCTGATGGATAGATTTCGCTGGAAACCTTGACCGTGTGAGAAGCGGTGGTTATTTAAACGGATACCAAGCTTCACCTTCCTGAGATTTTCCGTTTTGAGTTTTGTTGTTGACACATATACAGACACCAGTCACTAAAAACATTATTTTTTACACTCGGGGGATCTCCAACATGCATACTTCCGGTGAAAACTCAGCTTCCAAAAATCTGACATAATCGCAAATTTCCTCTTGCAGCAGTAACAGCAAGTAAAAATATCAATAACGGAGGAACTTCTGTTTTATAAATAATATCGATTCATAATATTTGTATATGAAAGCAATAACAAAATCAGAAAGTAGGCCATAAAGAAATAGAATGTAGAACAGAGAAAAATGTAAGAAGTTCCCATGAGAAGTTAAGTCCACCTCGAACGGGGAGTTAGAACATAGTCATGAGTAAGAAAAGTCCTTGAATTTAGAAAGCAGCCGCAGCTCGGTGTGCGCAAGTCTTAAATCTTACTTTGATATCGATACATGTTAATTAAACTGATTACACAAGTGGCTGTACTCCGCCATTATTACAACCATGGCCTCCTCAATGAAACAGTAATGATCAATGAAATTAATTAGCTCTATCTTCAGACGGTAACATCGATTTTCCTCTCGATTCTCTGTTCGAGAGTGCTGACAGCTAAGTGGACATCCAGGACAACAAGCGACTCCTGCAGACCACCGAACATCACTCATTAACGCATTAGCTCCCTTGGAATCCTTTCTATGAGATAGATTTCCAGTTGAATGCTCACGCTACTCAGGACTTGAATCATCACCAGCCGCTTCTTATGCAATATTACAAAAATTTAGAGCTTGTAAGAAACTCTGCCATGAAAAACTTGGTGCATCTTTCTCTTTAAAATTATTAATCTTTTCTGTTTCATATTTTTTTTCAACTGGGAATTTTTTGATTTTCCCTTACTGTTGGTAAGAGCAAGTATTTGATTTTCCCTTACTGCTGGTAAGAGCAAGTATTTGATCTTCCCTTACTGCTGGTAAGAGCAAGTATTTGATCTTCCCTTACTGCTGGTAAGAGCAAGTATTTGACTTCCCTTACTGCTGGTAAGAGCAAGTATTTGATCTTCCCTTACTGCTGGTAAGAGCAAGTATTTGATCTTCCCTTACTGCTGGTAAGAGCAAGTATTTGATCTTCCCTTACTGCTGGTAAGAGCAAGTATTTGCAATTGTGACGAATTTGCAAAATTGAGTTTTCACCGTTTTTAGATTTTCTGAGTAGAAAAAAAGTTTAGTGAATGGTGCGTACGTGTGTTTTTTTTTATTATTTTTTAAACTGAGTTTACTGTTTTTCAAAATAATCAAAAATTATCCTTACTTAAAAATAACTTCAAAAATAATTGCATACTGAAGGTAATATGCATATTTTGGTGTTCGTTACGACCGCTGTATTCAATGTTGTAAATTGGATGTCGATGTTCGGTCATACAAAAGAACTCTTTTTAAATTTCTACCGACGTTTCGGCAAATTTATTGCCTTCTTCAGGGTCTGTACAAAGTTTTAATACAAATCAGAAAAAAAGAAAAAACAACATAAAATATGAACTTAAAATAAATATTTTCAAAATTTTTTTTTTTTAAATAAACTAAATAAAAAGTATGATATATATAGCACATCTAAATTTCATTTTAAACTATTGTTGTAGAACAGATCAATATTAAACTAAATCACAACTATTGAAACTTTGACAATATGGGGCATATATAAGAGAAATGTATGGAAATAATAGCTAACAAAATATAAGAAAAAAATAGCTAAAATCTTCAAGAAATATAACCTTTCCATTGCTCACAAAAACTACAATCCTCTAAAAAAAACTCTTTTCTAAACTAAAAGACCCACACCCACAACGTTATTATCAGATATAATTTATAAAATAAATTGTTTATAATGCCCAGCTACGTACAAACATCTCAACATTTAAAAAATGGACTGTACCAACATAAATACGACTGTAAAACTAAAAACCCGACTGACATGATTATAGCACTAACGAAACATTGCATACAATACAAACATGAATTTGACATGGAAAACACTAAAATTCTCTTCATCAACAATAATAATAATAAAAGAAATATATTGGAAATGATTCGTATTAAAAAAAAGATAAATTATCTATCATTTTTAGAACAGACACCAAAATCCTATCCCTTAGTTATAACAATCTCCTGGAATTTCCAAAACAACATACAGACTAAGACACGATTTTCCCATCCGCTCTCCTAGCCCTTTATAAACCTTGACCGTAACAGTTGGTGATGGTATGTCACAGGTTAAACTAGAGTTTGTAAGTAATTCTAACTGAAAAAATTTTTGTAAGTACATTTCCTAAGTTATTTCCATATTTTACTCTTATATATGCCTCATATTGTCAAAGTTTTAATAGTTGTGATGTAGTTTATTAGTGATCTATTCTGCAGTAAGTAACAGCAATAGTTTAAAATAAATTTAAATGCGCCATATACATATAATGCTTTTTATTTAGTTTATTTATATAGTTTATTGTTGAAAAAATTTTATTTTGAAAATATTTATTTTAAGTTCATATTTTATGTTGTTTCTATTTTTTCTGATTTGTATTAAAATCTTTGTACAGGCCCTGAAGAAGGCAATAAATTTGCCGAAACGTCGGTAGAAATTTAAAAAGAGTTCTTTTGTATGACCGAACCTCGACATCCAATTTACAACAGTAATATGCATAAATAAGGAAGTTCGGAAGTAAGGCCAGCAGCCTAAGAATTAACGCCATAGATCTCCAGAGGACCAACAATTTTCCCAAAGAATTTAGATGTGAGCATTTAATAAATCAAGTTTCAAGAAAACCATTAGAAACCATTATCATGGAAAACCGGAAAAACTATTAGGAAGAGAAAATCTAGGGGCTGCATGCTGGATTCGAACGCGGGACCTCCGCGTTGATAGTCCAGCGCACTACCACTCAGTTAATCCCTTCCCTGTGGCTCCACAACCCTCTAAAATTATATTTTCCCGAGATAACAGTTACAATAAAAGTTATCTATAGACCTCGCACTACAGTTATGGGTTAACTGCAACGTTAACCTTTCTTTCAAACTGCAATCATTAAAACAATGAACGGTTATCTAAAAAGAAATTTACAGAATAGTCATATGAGTTTTTTTGGAACTTGCTTTGAAATTTACAAGGCGGTAATTGTAAGCATCCCGCTATATGGCTGTGAAACCAGGACATTACCAAAAAAAATAAGCACAAAATCTACGTGTGTTTGGAAAGGATTGTTGGAAAAGATCTGCCGCGGAGTGGAGAAGTTGAGGAACAGCTAGATAAGAAGAGCAGCAGGTATGCAATGCGACAAAGAGGCCTTTCCCTTATCGGAAGAAAAGAGGTTGTCCACGTAGAGGCTGGTTGCAGGAGGTGCAGTATTACGATCGGGAGAGATGGCACAGTCTGGTCGGATGCAGGCAACCTGAGAGAGAAGCTTGTTAACGTAAGTGAAATTTCTTCGAAAACTGTTCCGCGGACTTTCTTTGAACTTGAAAATGCTAACATATAAACCAATAAACTTTATTTGATACATTTTCCGTAGTAACTGATTAATGGAATTCTGTGTGTTAGGTTTAACTGTAAACTGCCTAAAAACAATTTTGCTAGTGGCTGAGGCAGAGAGCGCTGCCATTCAAACGTAATCACATTCAATAACATTTTATGTGACTTCATAACAAGCAACAGCTACGTTTCACTTACGTTTATATGTAAAGTAAGCCCCGTTAAGTTAAAAGTTTTTGAAGAAAATTTGTCGAAGTCGTAATATAATTAGAGGAAGGGGAAAGTAGAGAGAACGGCCAACAAGCTAATCTGACTTAATTGTTATAAGACTGTTTGAAGATGGGTAAGGGTACAAGGAAAATCTACCACGTAGATCCTGTGGGATTCTGTGGAAGGTTACGGAATTATTATTATTACAGAAGATTAAGAAGCGGTTGGCCCTAAAAAGGAAGTGGGTGGAACATTAACAGTAAGAAGAAGGGAGGCAGAGAACAATAGGTAGTAGCGGCAGCAGAGAGCAGCATGGTCTGGGGCGCTGGGAGCTGGAGCTCCTTCATCCAACAATAGGGGCAGGTGTGCCTTACCCTTGCTCAACATGTTCCACACCCTACATCTGCTCGGCTCTAGGTACTTAGTTTTTTGTATTTAACTGAGAGATATCGGCAGGGGGGGGGCACCTCGTCATGCACAGATTCATCAAGTGTGTTTTATATATATAGCTACAGATGGCAGCACTGTCTCCAGTACCTCACAACCATTGTCATTTAAATTGAAATACATTAATCTTCGATTTATTTTCAACCCTGCACCCTACTCTAATTCCTCCATTCTGTCGTCATCAGAACACTGAACTAACGATAAAAATAATCAAAAAATCTGCTATGAAACACTCGTACAACTTTCTCTTACTGCAATGTTTACGAAAGCTACGATTGACTAATTTACTTCAAAGTTGAAATCTTTAGTTAAGGTTGGCTTCTCTTCTATATTATATCAATTGAGGAATCTATATTAAAATAAAATAACATTTCGTGGGAAATGTACTATGTGCCAACTTCCTCCCCTTTCCATGACCAACTTTACCGGAAAGAAGGTTCCATACCGGATAAAAATGGCGTATCTTCATATGATGTAGAATGACACCAAGATTGGTGCCCACCACACTGGTGTCGTTACCCTAAATCGCTGAACGCTGAAAAGCCCTATGAGGAAAGACACACTTCCGGTCAGCCGACTTTCTTCAAAAACTCGGAAATTTACAAAAATTAAAATTAATATTAAGTTAACATTATACAGTGGTAGAAAGGTTTAAGCGTTTCCGTGAAAATCACAACTCAAAACTCGATTCTGTAAGGCTGTTATTACCGGTTGCAGAATTTTGATCAGTATTCCTCCCTATCAGATCCACATAGAATTATAAGTTTGTTTCCTCTGGTTTTTCGTTTATGAATTATGCGTTTTCCTACTACATACATGCCCCGATAAGAAAGTACAAACATACATAATATATTCTCAATAAATAAATAAATTTCATGCATGCACTCACCCACTTTTCTAAATACTACTTTTACGAGCTCAAGGAATTTCTAATACACTACTTCCGGTAAATAACATTTCAAAAATATGAACGAATGCAGCAAAAGATTTGGAATAATCTCAGTTTATTTTTTTCTTGTTTGGCTATAAATATATAAAAGTAGAATAAGGGAGCCGCTAATATAAAAGAATTACCCATTACAAATAATCAAAGTAATGAACAAACTACTTAAGTTTCCCTACGTTTCGGAAATAGAATTAGGAATTAAATAGCTGTATAAGACACATTACTAACACACAACATTTATTTCCTAAATCATTTTACTAAATATAATCTTTTAAGAGATTTTTCATAATGATTAAACGTACATACAGATTACAAAATTGTATAATCTAGATAACAGAAAGAGAACTATCACAATTCACTGCTTTGAAAAATAACCGTTTGTATTTAAAAAATGTGTTGTGAAGCACTTGGAGCACATTCTCTTATTCTAATTAATACAATTTAATCAAGAAAATTTCTTATAACTGCAACGTTACAATGTTTTTCTGGGCTGGACTTGTATATGTGAGTAGCCTTACATGGAGGAAGCGCTCTAACTTTTGCAACTTTAATTTTAAACAAACCCCTATACCCCTCTAAAATCGATTTTTCTGAAAAATATTCAAATAAAATCGGTAACATTCCATGTTTGAAGGAAATCATTTCGAGAAAATTCCAAAAATCTTTAACTATAAAATCCCACTTCCGGTTAATCAATTTGCTTCAACTTTAGAATTATATCATTGCTTCCAATGGATGGCAAAACCATACATTTTGCTGAAGTGGTAGTTTAGAGGAAAGCATAAGACTGCAGTTCCCCCCCTACTCACAACAAAATAAATTTTCCCGGGAAAATGTTTCCAAAGTGACAGGTACTTAGGTGTGCACATAGTAAAGGAAGTTTAAAGGAAATCGTTGGAGCTGTTTACAGAGAATCACAGACTGACGAAACTATTCACTTCCGGTTCTGGATTTTGCAAGAAATTTTCGTGTCATATGTGGTAAAGGGAATGCCAAGTTTTGAGCTTGCTGCTACTTTTCCGTACTGGCTTATTTTGTTAACACACACACACACACATGCACGTATACAACATTCGCTAAAAACATGAATTTCGTATTCAGAGGACCTCAAAACATGTATTCCCGGTGAAAACTAAATTTCGAAAATCACAGAAAGTAGTGTGAATGTTTCACGCGATCTCTCAGTTATCCAATTCTACTTAATACGGTCATCTTTGGCTCAGAATTCAAATCTCTGAAATTACAGCGACAATTTGTTACTTTACATTTCCTATTTTGCCAAACTACGAAAGATACTAAAAGAAACAAAAAGAGATAATATGTACTTGCAGGGCCGACACGAGAGTACCTTGCATATAACAATGTTTTGGCCACCCTTCAGGAATAAACAAAGGAAAGGTTTGCAACTTCCTGCATCATAATGCTTTGTACATAAATCATTTTTGTATCTCTTTATCCATTTTAAAATTAATAGAAAACATTTTGTGTTTATTAACCCACTATTATTTACTGTCGGGATTTCATTATCACAATTATTATAATCTTATTTATATCAAAGTTAAGTTTATTTCTTTCCTTTTCTAAGTTCGCTATTCTATTTGCCGCCCCTTTCAAAATGCCGCAGCTTTCGTAACTACTAGAATTTATTTATCAAGATGTTCCATTTAATAAATATTACATGTAATAAATTTCATTTGATAATTATTAGTACTCAAGGTGATATAATTATTTAATTTAGTTACATTTTGCAATGACCGCAAGGGGTATCTGTTGCATGCAGTTTCTTGGGAAGTAGCGACCCGCACGGGTTACCACAGCTCAGTACTACATGCACTTCGTCAGAACAGTACACAATACACTTAAACCACATACAGTCCACTCTTTACAGACAAGGACAAACACAGTACACAAACGAGGGTCTCCGTCCCTAGTTAATTGGCCTAAGCCAAGGGAGAGGGAAGGAATTAGATCAGTGGTAGCGTGCTGGACTAGCAACGCTGAGATCCCAGGTTCGAATGCTGCCCTTAGATTTTCACTTCCTAGGAGCCTCTGCAACTCACTGTCCGATGATGGGCAGTGTTGTCTGAAGCTAGAGAGCACTGCTTGGAGGTCGGCAGTGCACTGAGAAGGCTCCAGGGGGCAAATAGATCTTTCAGGACGTAGTGCAATAATCCCCTACAACAATCTACAAAGCTACATTAATGCAATAGCGAACATATTGCTGCTAAAATCCTATTCATTTATGATAAGTTAGATAGATAGTCCTTGCAGACCAACTGGTCTACTTTAATGGACCATTTGTTTCCTTTACAAACCACAGACATAATTAATTTCAAGTTACATGTTGAGAATAGAGGACAATCGCATCCATAATCTTAAACTGGTGTCGAGTTAGCAGCACACGGACAAATATGTGGGGCAATGTACTGCCTGGGAAAGCGGCGCAGATACCGCTTGATTGGCTCCATCATCTGATAATATTTATGTTAATAGTGTTCATATTATTTTGGAATATATTTATTTATTTGTAGATCCTTTTGCGAATAATGTTTTTTATTTAATAAATGATTTATGTTGAATACAGTGTGGATGGGTTCGCAATGCTGGATAACATCTGGGATTTTATCCGACGAAGCATGCATATTAATGTTGTTCCTGACCGGTTTCGAATGGTCATCCATCTGCCAGAATACAATAATCAAATTCGAGTAGAGACAATGGATGACAATCCGAAACCCGTCCAGAACAACATTAATATGCATGCCACGTCGGATAAAATCCAGTTTTAGGTGAGACTAAAAGTTTGATCTGCTGTCGCTTCTTTTGCCGTTCTGTCCGCCCACGGTGTTCTTTCCAGCTAAAAGTCACATAAACATTCTCATTTTGCAATCCTAGTAATATTTTCTTATCTACTAGTATGCATGGTTATGGCAATTTTTTTGGTGCCGCCGAAACGATGGCTTCACCGTTTTACTCACTTCAAAGAAGAAGATGGAATAGTTATTTATGTTGAGTAAAATAACCTGGTCGATTACCGATAATGCAGATAGATTTTACTTCAACACTAATTAGTGATAATTCTGACAATCAGCCTGGCTAAATTGGCCGGCACTACTATAAAGATATTAAGGCCAAGATATCACATCATACTGTGACGATGGTAACAAAGTACGAAGACCGATAGACACCATAATGTACAGTTTGGATGTTGGTTCGTGAACATGCTGTAGTGATAAGTGGGTGTTGGTAGTGGTAAAGGGTAGTTGTGACGTACCCCCAGGCCATTGTTGGCTAAAACTAAATAATAATAAAAAGGAAAAGGATACATATATTTTGAAGTTGAGTGGAATGAATGCGGTAATGAGAGGGTAGGTGGGATGTTAGATTGGTAGGTAAGTGAGAGCGTGGTGGCCGAAGGGGGTGCAAGCCTGGGAACCGCCCCAGGCCAGCATGACTCTCGGCCACAGCAAGCCGCCATTCTGTACCTTTCTACTCACCTACCACTACATCATCCCACACAATACTAACATCTACAACTTTGCTTTATTCTTATCTACCTTGCCCAACTATTATCAACAGTAATCACTCTCAAAAAAACATTTTTTTTTCTTTACTGTCACTTACTGCCGTAAGAGAAAGTATTACCATACTGTCCAATTTTCGATGTCGAGTTTTCACCGGAAATACACACGCTTATTTTGTTCCTAAGCTGAAAAAGTAGTTTTTAATAAGTGGTCTCTCTCTCTCACGGTAGGCCTTGGTCATCTTTGGCTAAGAATTCAAATCTCTAAAATTACAGCGACAATTTTTTCATATTTAGTGTGTGTGTAACAGCACAGTGCAAAAACGAAAACATTCCGTTTGGGTAACACAATGGGATCGGACAGGAAAAGTTATCAGTCGAAATTCCTCTAACTGAACTATCACTTTACTGAATGGGTTTTTGAATTATGTGCGATTTTCTCGAAAACGGCTCCAACGATATTCCTTAACTTATCAACTTTAACTCCAACTATAAAGAGCTATAGCTTTTATTTGGAACATTTCTCAGGCAAAATTCATTTAAGGGGTTTTGGAGAAGAGGTGGGTTTATTTTACCTCTAAAGTGCTATTTTGGTTCATTTCAAAAATCTACCATCTAAATAATATAACACAACAATAATATAACACATATAATTAGAATTATATATGTTGCCAAAAGTTAGTTCATTTTCCTCTAAGTACTATTTGGATGAGAGTCGGAGTTAATTTTCCTCTAAGTACTATTTGGGTGAGGGTTGGAGTTAATTTTCCTCTAAGTACTATTTGGGTGAGGGTTGGAGTTAATTTTCTTCTAAAGTATTATTTGGGTGACGGTTGGGGTTATATTTTCCTCTAAAGTACTATTTGGGTGAGCGTTGGGGTTATATTTTCCTCTAAAGTACTATTTGGGTGAGGGTTAGAGTCAATTTTCCTCTAAAGTACTATTTGGGTAACGTTGGGATTATATTTTCCTCTAAAGTATTATTTGGGTGAGCGTTGGGGTTATATTTTCCTCTAAAGTACTATTTGGGTGACGGTTGGGGTTATATTTTCCTCTAAAGTACTATTTGGATGACGGTTGGGGTTATATTTTCCTCTAAAGTACTATTTGGGTGACGGTTGGGGTTATATTTTCCTCTAAAGTACTATTTGGGTGAGCGTTGGGATTATATTTTCTTCTAAAGTATTATTTGGGTGACGTTGGGATTATATTTTCCTCTAAAGTATTATTTGGGTGACGGTTGGGGTTATATTTTCCTCTAAAGTACTATTTGGGTGAGCGTTGGGGTTATATTTTCCTCTAAAGTACTATTTGGGTGAGCGTTGGGGTTATATTTTCCTGTAGTATATTTGGGTGAGGTTGGGGTTATATTTTCCTTAAGTATATTTGGGTGAGCGTGGGATTATATTTTCCTCTAAAGTATTATTTGGTGACGCGTTGGGGGTATATTTTCCTAACTAAAGTACGATTGGTGAGCGTTGGGTTATATTTCCTCTAAAGTACTATTTGGTGGTGAGAGCGTGTGGGATTATATTGCCTCTCAAGTATATTTGGGGACGGTGGGGTATCTTCCTCTAACAGTATTATTGTGGATGAGCGTTGGGGTTTATATTTCCTCTTAACGTACTCTTTGGGTGTAGACTTGGGATTATATTTTCCTCTAAAGTATTATTTGGGTGACGGTTGGGGTTATATTTTCCTCTAAAGTATTATTTGGGTGAGCGTTGGGGTTATATTTTCCTCTAAAGTACTATTTGGGTGAGCGTTGGGGTTATATTTTCCTCTAAAGTACTATTTGGGTGAGCGTTGGGGTTATATTTTCCTCTAAAGTACTATTTGGGTGAGCGTTGGGATTATATTTTCCTCTAAAGTATTATTTGGGTGACGGTTGGGGTTATATTTTCCTCTAAAGTACTATTTGGGTGAGCGTTGGGGTTATATTTTCCTCTAAAGTATTATTTGGGTGAGGGTGGGGGTTATATTTTCCTCTAAAGCACTATTTTAATTTATTACACACTTTTATCCTCTAATATTTAATATTAATTACAATAAAATTTGTTGCCAAAATTCCTAAATTGAAGAAAATCGGCTGACCGGAAGTGCTTATTTACAGAACGGTTTTTTCAATTTTTTTTTAGGTTTTTCGTCGAGTTTTTTATTTATTAAACTGGTTATAGTAACTATGAATACAGAGAAACTTTTAAGTTTACTTACAGGAAATTTGTCAACAATAAAGATTTGTTTACTGTCTCGTGCTGGTGCGAGAACAATTAATATCACCAAGACATTAATGAGATTTTCCAATTTTTCGATATAATATGAGGAAACTTATTAACGCGTTTAGGTGTTCCTAATATCACATATAAAAATACAGGTAGTGGAGAGCCGCACATCACTCACGCTGGTTTCTAAGACATACCAGGTCAGTACGGAATGTGATGTGGATTCCACATGACATGGCAGTATATGACCAAAACTATTGCTTGTGCTATTTAGAGCTAAACAGAACATCACAGTCACCCCACCCCCAGAATCGTAAAAGCAATTTTTTCTTGAAATAAAGGTGATAGTTGAGAAGTACGGCGAACGTTTCCATAATCAGGTAGCTAGTTTCAAGAAAATGTTGGAACAATTGTCGAAGATCATGACCAAATCAATCTTTAAAGTCGCACTTCCGATGTGCCGAACTGCTTTAAACTTGGAATTCTAGTAATGCATTCAATGGACTTATAGGAATTATGGGTAGCACTGCATACTGCATGTAAGTAGCACTTTACACGGAAGGGCTTTATACACTGCAGTCACCCAGAAAAACAATTTTTCTTGAAAAATATGGACAAAGCGCTAAAAAATTTTGTTCGTTTGCAGGACACCTCTTAACATGTAAGTCAAGTGAAAATTCATTTCGATCGTAATACTTTCTGTTCCAGCAGTTCGGGAGAACGTAACAATATAGGAGGTATTTGTAAGGTTCGTTTTGCTAGTTAGCAGTGTACAATTACAGGCTATATCAAGTGTATGTGAGTACATGGTGACCTGATTATAAAGTCAAATAGCTCAGTAGGTAGTAATCTGACAGCTGTTCAATTAAATGACACCGTCATTATCAGCTGATAACATTTTGTAGTGGCAACACTGCTGCTAAAGCGATACTTCCTACACTGCTGCAATGATAGCACACACAATCACATATCTAATAACAGGAAACATCTAGTTAACCTCCTCCCAGCACTGTATATCTATACCTCTCAGTCTTCTTCTCTTATAACTAATCCATGGCCAATCAATATTATTTGGTCGCATTCTGTTTTTTATTATAAAATTTAAGTGAATACTGATTGCTTGTTATATTTTAACGAAGATATGTTTCTCTAGTTAAGGAAAGATGGTCATATATATACATTAGGAATATGACATCCGTCAGTAAAGGCTACAGATTGCAGAAGAGACCTGCTTGCGGTTGCATAGACTTGATACGACCGAATGGAAGATGGCTGGTTGACGACTTCCATCTGAGGCTATGGTTGAGTTAGGAAGAGGTAGAAGAAGTAAAAGGACTCGCAAGTGATGGTAGCAGGCCATAGCAGAACATTGCTAAGATACCTCCAAAGGATGTGAGAGTACTGGCACACAGTGAGGATGTAATAAAGTGCTTGTGAAGGAAAGGATGGGCACACAAAATACACTAACAGATATATACAGACAAGAATCCGATCTTCATTCAACTTGCAATTTGTTTAGAATATATAAGATTTCACCGTATCAAGTATCAAGCTATTTTACCAGTTCAATGTTAGATATTCGACAGCACAATACGTCTGTGTGAAGCACTCACACGTGTGGTACAATTATAACAATCCTAAGTGAAAAATTTTCATTAAACTTGCAATGTTTACTACACGTTTAGTTAGGATTAGCATTTTACATAAGTGAAAATGGGGATTATACTTGTTGTTTTATAGGGCACAAGGAGTAATTGAAGGCGACGAATTATGTGGTAGCCTCGGAGGCACGCAATAAAACTTGTGACAACAGTTTAAAGTTAAGCCTAACTCACAGAATCTCAAGAAACTTTCCTAAATATAAACGTACAGGAAGTTTAAAGAAAATCTTTGGAGCCAATGCTGTGAAATCGCGAATAACTGGAGGAAAACCTATTCAATAAAAATCGCACCTAAGACTGACAGTTTTGTCCGAAACTTTTTGACGGATGCGGGCGAGGGTGGTACCCTAAACGGAACTTCAACTTTTAACTTCCGCTTTTTACTTCCTCTAAGTAAGAGGAAGTATTGTGACTTTGCGAGATTTTCGATATTGAGTTTTCTGAAACCGAAAAAATGTTTTAATATATAAAAATGGTGCATAATGGTTGGAAAATGGTTTTTTTCTACAAACATTTTTTTTCGGTTTAAGGAGCCTCACTTCGAAAATCTGGCGCGGTCACAATCTTGTGTGACCTCTATGTGTGCATATGTGTGTGTATGTTTCAACAAAATATCTCAACAGCAAGTTCAAACTTATATTCCGTTTAGTCACTACTATTGCATCAGACACGAAGATTTCGGGCAAAATCCATCAACCGGACATGCAACTGCACTAGTGTTTTATTAGATTCCCATGATTTTCTCGAAAACGGCTTCAGCGATTTTCTTTAAACTTTCTATCTACACACATAAACACCTATCACTTTTATTTTAAACATTTTCCCGATAAAATCTTTGGGGTACTGGGTACTATTTTGTTTTGGGTCTGTTTTGATTTTACAAAACACACTCACACACGCTTGCTCGCACTTGTAAACAAACATTCGCCAAAATTTGTTCAGGGAACTACGAACATACAGTCCCGGTGAAAATTCAATTTCGAAAACTTGACTCAATCGCTGCTTTCTCTTACATCAATCAGAGTAAGAACTGAGGTCGCCTTATTCTACCACAGCTGATAAGATAATTATTCTATTAAAAGAATTATAGCATCATAAATATAAATAAAGAAAATTGTGATGACTGTAGTGGCCAGTTAATTTAAGCCAGAAGATCTAGAAGAGCAGAAAATTATGAAGAGAGATAATGATGGCCGTGCAGTCAGAACTAGTAAGGAAGGGTGGGTGTGGGTGCAAGCGCCTCCTGAAACTGGTCGCGCGTCCTTAGAATTCCATAGCAACAGTAAAGTTCACTTGGGTTCATCTGCAGCTAGCTATACAAGTTGGAAATCAGTGTATAAGACACCGGCTGATCTCTCCCTACTTCATAAACCAGAGTACCATATAATTTAACAGCTGTTTTTGGTTAAATAGGGGAAGAACGAATCTATACAAAAAATCGATACTGTAATGAGGAACAATGATAAACGGACGGAGTGAATTGTTCTCCCTAACAACACAACAACCCTATATAGAACGTTTTATAATGTGCCAAACTAGAATGTACTATTTGGAGATAAGTTAGCTCCACGTGCAGTATTTGGGAAATTTAGATTAGTAAACAAAAATACAACATTTGCTGGTAAACAAATGACATTCTCCTGCACATACCATAAACCCCGCTTCAACCACTTATAATCAAATAAAACAATTTTCTAGGAAAAAATTTTTAAAGAAAAGCAACAGTGCTACACATGTATAGTGAGTAATAGTGCTACGTATGAATAGTGAGTAATAGTGCTACATATGTATAGTGAGTAATAGTGCTACATATGTATAGTGAGTAATAGTGCTACACATGTATAGTGAGTATCAGTGCTACACATGTATAGTGAGTAACAGTGCTACACATGTATAGTGAGTAACATTGCTACACATGTATAGTGAGTAATAGTGCTACGTATGAATAGTGAGTAATAGTGCTACATATGTATAGTGAGTAGCAGTCCTACACATGTATAGTGAGTAACAGTGCTACACATGTATAGTGAGTAACAGTGCTACACATGTATAGTGAGTAATAGTGCTACGTATGAATAGTGAGTAATAGTGCTACATATGTATAGTGAGTAGCAGTCCTACACATGTATAGTGAGTAACAGTGCTACACATGTATAGTGAGTCCAGTGCTACATATATATTGAGTAATAGGTACACATTTATATTGAGTATCAGTGCTACACTTTTAGTGAGTAACAGCTGCTACAGCCTTGAATAGTGAGTAATAGTGCTACATATGATAAGTGAGTACAGTCCGACCCTTGTATAGTGGTAACGTGTGCTACCATTATGAAGTAGTGAGTAATAGTGCTACATATGTATAGGAGTAATATGGCTGACCTAAGTATCGTGGAGTAACAGTGCTACACATGTATAGTGAGTAACAGTGCTACACATGTATAGTGAGTAATAGTGCTACATATGTATAGTGAGTAATAGTGCTACACATGTATAGTGAGTATCAGTGCTACACATGTATAGTGAGTAACATTGCTACACATGTATAGTGAGTAATAGTGCTAGATATGAATAGTGAGTAATAGCGCTACACATGTATAGTGAGTAACAGTGCTACACATGTATAGTGAGTAACAGTGCTACACATGTATAGTGAGTAATAGTGCTACACATGTATAGTGAGTAATAGTGCTACATATGTACAGTGAGTAGCAGTGCTACACATGTATAGTGAGTAATACTGCTACATATGTATAGTGAGTAATAGTGCTACACATGTGCAATGAGTAATAGTGCTACACATGTGCAGCGAGAAAAGAATCTGGTGTGAAACAGTCAGACCACTTTCTCTTGCTGCAAGTTACACAGTTATAAATGACAATTTTTCTTCAAACTTCTAATTCTCTGTGTTGTGGTGGTGGTTGGTTCCGCAGAGCTGGAAAGCATCAGAGACATTTTCCGTGAGAGCCTGCTTCATTTTGTGGTCATCGACCGGTTTCGGGCGTTCGCCCATCTTCAGGATGCATTTTTCAGACAGTGTGACAACACAGACTTGTACAGAGCAAATTCAGTTTACACACTCGTTTACACGAACTGTATTTGCTCTGTACAAGTCTGTGCTATCACATTGTCTGAAAAAACATCCTGAAGATGGGCGAACGCCCGAAACCGGTCGATGACCACAAAATGAAACAGACTATCACGGAAAATGTCTCTGATTCTAATTATCTTGTTATATGTACAGTGTTTTCAATGGGAGAATGCAAACTCTCTTTGAAAAAGTTTGAAATAAAAGTGTAGTTAGTATAGCAAATCTAATTCAAAATAAATATTCAATTGTGTCTTTATGGAGAAAATCACAGAAATCTAAAGAAACTGTTCAGTAAATACCGCTTCGGTCATACGAGTTTTTCAAACACAGACCTATAGCAACATATTTAATTCTAATTAATATTATTTAAATGAAGAAATCGTATAATAAACTATATTACACTTTAGAGGGCAATAAAACCTAACCCCTCACCAAGTAGCTGTCTTAAATGAAATTTCCCATAGAAATGTTTCAAATAAAAGTTGTAGCCCTTAATATGTTTAGCTGTTATAATACCAAGTTTAAAGAAAATCGTTAATGACATTTTCGAGAAAAATCACAAAAAACAACAAATCAACTAAAAATAATCCATTAAAGTAAAGTGGTACTTCCGGATGAGGAATTCTGACAGATAACTTCCTGTCCAATCCGATTACTACCTAAACAGAAAGTCAAGTTTGATGTTTCTGCAATTTTTCATTTTTGAGTTATGCTTTTCATGTACACACAGACCAATTTCTAAAAAGAACTTTTTCTTACTCAGGGGACCTCAAAACGTATATTTCCGATGAAAACTCGTATCGAAAATTTGACACGCTCTCAATACTTTCTTTTACTAAGAGTAACAAAAAGTAAAAAAAAAGTAATGCCTATTTATTCAAGGTGGCTTTACTCTAGCTGCCGATCAAGGGTCATGTGACACGGAGGCGGATAGCTAACCTATTTTAATGTATATTGCTATCATTAACAACGCAAATAAAATAATGGGAAAGCATCAGATACAAGAAATCAATACACTCGGCTTGAAGGTCCAGACCTTGCTAAGCCTATATATGTTCAGCTATCGAGGCATCTTTGACCGAAGAACTTGCTTCTGGTTAAGTACTGCAATCGGTTAAAATTTTCTGGATTGAGTTTCCTCTGGACGAAATACAAGTTTTGAGGAACCTGAGTTGGAAAAATGCTTTTGACGATCGGTGTTTCACACTCTCTTCTGGCATTATGTGGTTGGCTGGGGACATGTGGACCATCAAAATTAAAATACAGAAAAATCGCAGGAAGCTCAAACATGATACTGCGTTTAGCCATCAAAGCATCCGATATGAAAGTTTCGGGTAAATCCGTCAACAGGAAGTGCCACTTTACTGAACAGTTTCCTCCTGTTATCCCAATTTTCTTTAAACTTGGCATACTAAGCAACAGATACAGGCCACCAGTTTTAACTGAAACATTTATTTTTGATGCCTGAGGGATCTGCCATTTGGAGTGTTCGGTGTTAAATGATTTCAACCTAGGTATGTAACAAACTGCAATATAGATATTAAACTAAATAAGGTACACTGCTAGAATTCTGGGGAAGAAGTCGGCTGACAGTTACCGGTTTTTGATCAGCGGTTGACTCAGGTTTCTGAGTTATTGATAATTTTATTTTATATTTTATTTATTCTGAGCAAAAGATTTTTTTTACTTTCTCCACTGGCAGTATTACGATGGTGTCAAATTTTTGATTTTTGAGTTTTTCGAAATTGGTGTGTGTGTGTGTGTGTGTGTGTGTTCGGCATAACTCAAAAAGCGAACATCGTACAGAGTTCAAACTTGATATTTACTTTAGGACCGGACAATAAATTTTTATCAATATCGATCAATCGGAAGTAACACTTTTACTAAATGGATTTTTCAGTTTTTTTCGCGATTTTCTTGAAAATGATGCCAACTTTGGATTATTAACTTGGATTATTAACTCCACATGTAGAAAGAGGTACAACGTTTATTTGAAACAGTTTTCCGGGAAATTTGTAGAGGGGTTTTGGAGGAAGGGTAGGGTCGTGTTGTCCTCTAAACCGTTATTTCAGTCTATCATATCATTCTGTTATCTACATAATAGAATTACAATGAAATGTGATGCCGAAATTCCGAGTTGGGAAAAAATAGGTTGAACGGAAGTGCGATTTTAGGGAATGGTGTCTTTTTTAGTTTCTGCGATTTTCTCCATAAAAATACCGACGGGTTTCATTAAACTATTTCATTAACACTGCTGTACTATCGATACACACAGAGAACGTTTGTTGGAATTTTTTTCCGAAAAAATACTTTTGAAGGGGCCATGCTTTGCTCCAAAAAGTCGTTGTATAAAGTTTAGATCAATGTGACTTACCGTGTAAGTTAAAGGCAACTGAACATCTAGAAAGAATGATATGTTTGAAGAGAATGATATGTTTGAAGAGAATGATATAACTGTAACTGTAATTGCAGTAAGAGGAAGTTGTTTGAGTGTTTCACAACCTAATTTTTAATTTTGCATCGCTAACTGCACTTTTATTTGAAGCATTTTAATTATTTTGTTTTCAATTACTTGTAGGAGGTTTCTACAGAGGCTCTGAGTTAGATTTAACTTTAAACTGCTGTAACAAGTTTTGTTGAGGGAGCAGAGGGCGCTACCATATAATGTAATCACTTTCACGCAAACCTTATGCTTTAAAAAGTTGAATCACCTCCACCTATATCTGGCTGCACTGCAGGGGCGACGGAATGTGTAATCAAAATATTAAGTTTAATTTCAATTGCTCAATTAGAATTGTAATAACTACAGTGAGAGAAAGGCATATGAAGGTTTCATACCAATATTGTCTATTTGGTCCAATATTGTCTGGGCACATACTTTAGACACCCCTAAACAGGCGCATTAGGGATATTTCCTTTATTAATAGTAATGATAGAGCTAGTAAACGGGCGGCATCACGGCTATTACAAACATATCGGCCGCCAGTTAGATTAGTAAAGATTGTGTTCACAAGAAATCGTCTTCTTATCGCTACATTCAAATAGGGCTGATGCAACTACATGTTCTCTTGAGATTTCAGCTGTACAAATTATATGTGTCATGTAACTGAATTCAGAACACTCTATTTTCCTTCCCCATAACATTGTATATAACATTCTGCATAGAGAAAGACCTAAAAACTGTATGTTGAACAACATGGTGAGCTGATCAATAATAATGAATTCGGTTTAAAAGTCAGTGGATGTTCAAATCTGTACGGGCACCACTGAACATGGGTGAAGGTGGCCAGCGTGAGTAAGACTCAGCCTTTAACGGCTGAAGGGTGACGATGACATTTACAGTGGTAGTAAGAGCTGATCAATACCTGCACGCTGGCCACCGGCTACGAACAGACCTCTCTGAAGATACTTTCCTTTCTAATACTGCCAGCCATATATAAATTAACGTGGCCGCCCACTATACGTTATTATAATAAATTCTAAACAGAAGATTTAAGATTACCACTGCTAACTAAAGACCAACCAGATCCGGCTCCAATGTCGCCAACCTCTATTTATAATGGCAAGTAACACATGTTCATTTCGTACAAGTATTTAACTTGTGATCATCGTCCTTAGAATGTTTACATTCTCTAAACAGTACAGCTAATTCAATAATTAGAAACTGGTTAATATCAGACTGGATAATCTTTTAGAAAGTTTTCTCTTACTGCTGTAAGAGGAACTATTAAAATCGCCCCTCCTCAATCTCTCGCTCTCTCTATGATGTTGTATGTATGTGAGTGTTCATTATGTGTCACAGAAACTTGTTTAGCAAAAACACAAAATTCAAACGTGATGTCTCATTTAGGTGTAACACCATATTTCCGGCACAAAGTTTCAAGTCATAATCGGCCGGAAGTAACTTGATGAAATATTTTTCAGTTTTTTGCCCCATGGTTAGGCTCGCCTCTTAGCTGCTATTTTAGTGCAATATTGGTGTGGTTGGTTTACAATACATTTTTACTTTCTCTTACTCCTTGTCAGAGGTTGTATTGTGGTCATGCCTAATTATTGACATGGAAGTACCCTTTTGATGATAAAATTGTTTTTAGCGAATGGTCTGTGAGAATGCGAACAAAATATCTCAAAAACGAAAAGTTGCAAAAAGCTCAACCTTGATATCCCGTGAAGGTATTATGGACGCATCACACTCAAAGGTTTCGGGCAAAATCCATTAACCGGAAGTGCAGGTTTATTGAATAGTTTTTTCCGTTTTTCGCAATTTTCTCAAAAACCGCTCGAATGATTTTCTTTAACCTTCGTATACTATCTACATACATAAATACCCATCACTTTTATTTGAAACCTTTTTCAAAAAACAAAAAAGTTAGATAGTTTTGCGGAATCTGTGGCGCTAAGTTTCAAATGTGTAGGGTTGGTTTTATGTTATTGGCATAGCTCTTCTATGTTATTGGTCTGTCTGGTTGGGTGCAGTAGGTTAGTCTGGTTGGGTGCAGTAGGCTAGTCTGGTTGGGTGCAGTAGGCTAGTCTGGTTGGGTGCAGTAGGCTAGTCTGGTTGGGTGCAGTAGGTTAGTCTGGTTGGGTGCAGTAGGTTAGTCTGGTTGGGTGCAGTAGGTTAGTCTGGTTGGGTGCAGTAGGTTAGTCTGGTTGGGTGCAGTAGGATAGTCTGGTTGGGTGCAGTAGGTTAGTCAGGTTGGGTGCAATAGGTTAGTCTGGTTGGGTGCAGTAGGTTAGTCTGGTTGGGTGCAGTAGGTTAGTCTGGTTGGGTGCAGTAGGTTAGTCTGGTTGGGTGCAGTAGGTTAGTCTGGTTGGGTGCAGTAGGTTAGTCTGGTTGGGTGCAGTAGGTTAGTCTGGTTGGGTGCAGTAGGTTAGTCTGGTTGGGTGCAGTAGGTTAGTCTGGTTGGGTGCAGTAGGTTAGTCTGGTTGGGTGCAGTAGGTTAGTCTGGTTGGGTGCAGTAGGTTAGTCTGGTTGGGTGCAGTAGGTTAGTCTGGTTGGGTGCAGTAGGCTAGTCTGGTTGGGTGCAGTAGGCTAGTCTGGTTGGGTGCAGTAGGCTAGTCTGGTTGGGTGCAGTAGGTTAGTCTGGTTGGGTGCAGTAGGTTAGTCTGGTTGGGTGCAGTAGGTTAGTCCCCACCGCTCTATATATATGAACAAATAAGTAATATTTGAAGTTTAAAGAAAATTTGTCATTTTATGTATAACAGTATTAACAAGAGTAAGAGAAAGGCGTGTCGGTGTTCCACACCAATTTTTTTTTAGTATGGATGGTGACCTTAAAAATGTATGTTACGTTTACACGGGAATGTGAAGTTGCTGTTACAGAAGACAAACCAGTAAATATTCTACAACAGCTGGCTAACAGAGTAGCACTTACAATTTGGTTCTATTCTATGAAAATAATTTTCTTTACAAGCGCAAATAAGGCGCAAACTTTGTAAATTAGTCCAAATAAACGTAAGTAATGCACAAACACACATACACATGATTACAATATGAACTGAGTGCGCAGTTTGCATATACATATGTGAGATGTTAATTAAAAGTGTGTGGTGCCCTAATGGAAGTGTTCAAGCCACAAGTCAATAATTAACTGTTAGCCTCAATTTGTTGTTACAAACAATATATTTACAGGACCCATTATGAACGTGAACTAACTAACACACACCATAATAACTGACACACTCACACCACTTCTTACAGCAATTCTAATAGAAACATTAAAACTTGACACTGTACAGCAGGTTTTGGAAACAGGGGCTAGTCCATTATATATCTTTACATTATCCGCTATATATCATTACATTAAAGTATGGTCATTACATAATTCCAGGTTAACCAAGTTGCTTGCTCAGGAAATTATTAATAGAAAATTGTTTTGGCATAAAATTTTTATAAATGTATGTAATAAATATAATTGTGATATAAATTATAGCAACATATCTAATACAGTCAATTTACTGGATAAATTTAAAGAAGAATTTAAATGTAGTTTGCCGCTGACAAAAGCAAATGGTTCTGTTTTTCATAGCATATATAAAGATTTGTCACTGACTTTACATAACCATTATATTTCAGATGATAATAATTTTATTATGATGAAAAATATATTCAAAGTTAGAGGACAGCTCTTAGGATTGAATTTTAGAGTTGGGAGAAACGAGCAAGAGCATTTGTGTAGCCTGTGTAATCTGGGTCAAGTAGAGGATGTTTATCACTATGTTGCCGTGTGTCCTGTATTGGGGGAATTTAGAGTTAGAAGTTTTGGGAAAACGCAGTTAAGTAAAGCTCAATTCTTTGAATATTTAAATGGTAAAAATTGGAAATGTCTTAATATGTTTTGCATATACGCAGGGAAGTACAGACAGGTTATGGTAGATAATTTTAATTACTAGTTTCTTTCTTTTAAGTAATTCTTTTTCATAAACCGAAGTGTGAGATATTGTATATGTTCTCTTATTCTCCGAGGTCATATTGATTTGTGTGATTTATTTATATTTTAGTTTTACTTCAATAATTGTATGTATATAAATTGTAGTAATTTCATTTTTTTGTTTTTGTATTGAATATGAATTTTTTGTTTATTTATGAGACAGTTGTGTTCTGCTGATGGACTATGTCCATGCAAATGTGTTCTTTTTTGATACTCATTTTCATTGTCATGATCATATAAATGAAAAATAAACAATTATTATTATTACTGTGCGTACAGCTGGTTACCTCCGCTCCCCCAAATGAATTTTCCTGGCAAAATGAGCCCAAAACAGGTTGTAGTTGCTTGAACAGTTAGTATGACAATTTTAAAGACAATCTTGGAAGCAATGGTAATGGAGAACTGCATTCACTCAAATGGTCCTTCCAATGGTAATGGAGAACTGCATTCAGTCAAATGGTCCAACTGGACAATTTTTTTCGAACTACACTCTGTGCCGAACAGTTAATTGGCCTTAATAACATATATAGACGGTATTACTGTATATTATCAAGAAATTTAACATTGCGGCGCCCCCTGTACTACTAAAGTGATTTTTCCACGAATAAAGTTTCAAATAAAAGTTGGAGATCTTTATCAACATAAATACATTTATATACGACATATGAAAATGAAATTAAAATAGGCCACCCAAAGTCCCACTTTACTATTCGGGTTTTTCAGTTTTCACTGTTTTCTCGAAATTTCGAAAATCGCTTCACTGAAATGGTATTGCGGTTGATCTAATTTTACCAAAACCTTCTCGTATCCTCTGTACGACAATCTAATTATCAAGTATGAACACTCCCCAATTTTGAGTTATGCAATCCATATGCAAGAACACCGACCAGTGTCTAAACTGTGGTGTGAAATACTCACAGGACTTTCTCTCCCACTCTAATTAATGCAATTTAATCAATAAAACTTGCTTAAAATTGGAACGTTACAATGTTAATTAGGGTGGAATTTAATTGTTTATCTGAGCGGCCTTATCTGGAGCGCTCTATGTCAAAACCAAGAATGCTTGTGCAAACCCCCAGACCTCCAATATTCCACAAATATCAATATCTGTTTTCGAGAAAATTCCAAAATCTCAAAAACCTATTCTGTAAAATTGCACTTCCGGTCAACCGATTTTCTTAAAATTTAGAATTTGCAATGTCAATATTATGTAGGTGATACTATACAGAGTGGTATTCTGCAGGAGTATCCCCACACCCCACAACCCTCAAACAATCAATTTTCATGGCAAAATGTTTTAAATCAGAGCGACGGGTATTCCATGTCTCTAGATAGTGCACGAATTTTAAAGTGAAACGGTGGAGCCCCTTTCCAGTAAATCACGACAAACTGGAAAAAAATCATTCAGTAAAATTGCACTTCCATTGATGAATTTTGTCCGAAAGGTCAGAGTTTGGTGCGGTGGCAGTGCCTACACGGAAATCAAGTTGGAGCTTCCTGTAGAGATTCCTTTCCTTTTTGAGATATTCTCTTCACACACACACACACACACACACAGACACAGACCATTCTCTAATAACAGGGACCTCAACTCAATTTGGAAAATCTGGCACGGTCGCAATACTTTCTCTTCCTAGGAGCAAGCGAAATAAAAACAAACACTTTCTCACACTGTATATCAAGCGATTTCTCTTGAATACTTGTAGAGACTTTTTCTTTACCAAATTCTACGAAATGACCGACAGTTCCACAAAAACAAGTATTTCCGATGAGAACTCTATTTCAATAAATAGACGTCTACTTCAAAACAACAGCAGTCAGAGAACTATGACGGTATCATGGAATTTATAAACATGTAATTTTATGAAAGATACATCAGAAAATCGGAAATGGCATAAAACATTATAATTATGGGTCGAAATAAATAAACAACTGCGGATAAACAATCTTATTTATTAAAATGTGATAATTCTCATGGGATAAAACATTTCGCAACTATAATATACTATAAACATAAGACGCTGGTAATATGTTCATCGGAGATATAAAAGTTGAGTTTATTTTGTATTTATATATGTACAGTTTATAGAGAGAGAGAGAAACACTTTAATGCAAACATTTGCAGAATAAAGAATATTCTGTAAAATCTGTATACATATTTACGTTTGTTTAGTTTATAGATCTAGTGAGACTCACTTAAACACACAATTCAGGTAAGACAGAATACTTGCCTAAAATCAGAATCCGCAAATCTCCATCTAACAAGGTTACAAAAAAAAGAATTACAATTTATTCAGTTGTTTCAATGGAGATTTTGATGGATGAATCAATGATTGGATTTTGAATGGAGATATATATCCAGTTCAAATTGCACAAAAAACTTTGGTGAGAAAGCAATCAATCTATACGAGATTCACAAATTATAAAGAAAGAAATGAAACTACAAGGAAAAGTTTGCCGTACAGGATTATGGTTATACACCCAGTGTAACCAACATAACTCAAAAAGAGCAGATAATAATCTCGATAAATCGCAATAAGATTGGCAACCATCACAGATTTGAAAGTAAGAAAGATAAAAGTCCGTATTATTGTATAAAATAATAATTCTTTGAACTAGTATTTGTGAATGTTTGTGTATTTATTTTATCAAAACTTAAGATAGTGGTTAGTAAAGTTTGATAAAGCAGCAATCTCTGTATGCATGTTGTATATTATATAAAAATATTATTAAGAAGTATTTCTTGCTAAACCATTATTATTATTATGTATACAGTTATACATACATACATTCTTCACTTCCTACCTACAATTACTTATTTTCTATTTTTCCCAAATACTTGTTCACAAAATTCACTTTTAATCGTTCTATTTAGAACTATATTGAGCTCAAGTAATTTTTTGAAATCATTTCTTACCGAAAATACCTATTTTAAGCAAAAACAATCGATGCTGCGCTCAGATGTCGTTTCTTTTATCTGCCGGCTTGCCTAACTCTCTGCCCATGTGGACGAGAAATAACAGCTACATCTGCCAACAGCAAACCTCGTACATACTCTTTGTAAAAAATCTGATTTGGACACACTCTCTCACAGCTATTTTTTACTGTCTAATTGACAAATATTCATAAACGGAATTTTATTGTTGATTCTTCAGGGCCAACAACTCACGTAATATGGCCGTAGCGCCCTCTGTCACTCCCCAATAAAACTTATTAAGACAGTTTGAAGGTAAGATCCAACTCCTAGATTAACTAGAACCTTCTAAAATTAATTTTTCCGGTAAAACATTTCAAACAAAAGGTATTCCGTATATGCAATTAGCAGGAAATCTTTGGAGCAGTTTTTTTTTAGAGAGAAAATTCCAAACAACTTTGAAAATCACTGCACTTTTGTGGAATGGATTTTGACGAAACTACTTATCGCAAGCGACGGTTGTAGATAAACGAAATATCAAAGCTTAAGGTTCCTGCGAATTCTCTCTTTCACAGCGCATTCTCTGAAAACATTTTTTTATAGTCAAAGGGACCTCAAAGCCTTTATTTCCAGTGAAAACGTCTCAATTTCGAGCCTTAATACTACTCGCCTTTTACAACTGTATGAGAAAGTGAAACTGAAACAATAACCAATAATACAATCAGGATGTAATAAAAGTAGAGATATATTTCTTAAATAAAATAAAAAGTATATCCAGCTGGGGGGGCCCTAAACATAATTACAGATTGTGTGTATGTGTATAAGAGAGGTTGGTTGAGGTGGCGGGATGGCGGGGAGAGGTCGATCTGTCCCGACCAGTTCCAGTTCCCACACTACATTGCTTCCTTGTATTAAATTCTTTAATAGCCTACTTATCATATTCTGTTTTTTTTTTTCTATTTTGTGTTTGTTAATATTAATAAATGATCATTATTTTAATGATTTTTGAAAATATTTAAACACCTGATTTCAGTGTGAGAACGGCTGTATGTAGCTCACTACAGCACAAACCATACTCTGGCTGGCTGTACACAGTGTTGTCGGGGCTATAGCCGCATATTTATTAATTACTCTTACCAAAATAGTAAGAGGAAGTATTGCGATCGTGCCAGATTTTCGAAATTAAGTTTTCACCGGAAATACACGTTTTGAATCAAAAAACGTTTTTAGAAAATGATCAGCATATGGGTATCTGTGTATGGATGTATGTGAACAGAATATCTCAAAAACGAAAAGTTGCAGGAAGCTCAAAATTTGTATTCCGTTCAGGTACTACCTCCGCATCAGACACCCTGATTTCGGACAAAATCCATCAACCGGAGTGCCACTTTACTCATTAGTTTTTTCATTTTTTTGTGAATTTCTTAAAAATGGCTCCAACGATTTTTTTTTTTAAATTAATATACCGAATGCACATACAAAGAGCTACAAGTTTTATTTGAAACATTTCTCCGGGAAAATTCATTTTGTTTGAGGTCCGTTAATTAGGGTAAAATGTTTTTAGCGAATTTCTGCTCGTGTGTGTGTGTGCGGTGTGTGAACAAAATATCTTAACAAGGAAAACTGGCAGAAAGCTCAAACTAGATAGATATTCCCCGTACGGTAGTACCACCGCAGTTTTTTTGCGATTTTAATGGAAACGTACCAACGATATTCTTCAAACTTGGCACACTATCTAAGTACAGAAATCATGTTTCTATTTCTATATATAAATTCTAATACAAATATTTTTCCGGGAAAATTGATTTTTTGGCGGTAACAGTAAGGTTAAGCTTTGCTCTAAAGTACTACTTCAATGCAGTGTATGGGCAGTGTATGTAATGCAATATTAATATGCATTACAAGCATTACTAGAATTCCAAAAGTGAGGAAAATAAGCTGACTGGAAGTGTCATTTTACAGAATGGTTTTTGAGTTTTTTGGAATTATGTGGAAAATGGCTGCAATGATTTCCTTTAAAGTTGGACTGTGAGCGCACAGATATAATTTGGTTTGAAACATTTTTCCCCAAGAAATTGATTTTTGATAGTTTCGCGGAATTAGTGGCTCAAATTTCAAATATATTGGGGGGGGGGGTTGTATGTTACGGGCGCACTCCTCAATTTTCTAAACTGCCTGGGTTTGTAGGTTGGCACTAGTCCCCCTACTCGACCTTTTTTTAAGGATAAATGAATGAAATTTCAAGTTTAAAGAAAATATGCCTTTTGTACGTAATTATACTAACAGGAGTAAGAGAAAATTGTGTGTGTTTCCCACCTGATTTTTGTTACTTACTCTGGAATCCTAAAAATAAATTGAAAACACAATTTCGAAAATGCCAACTGGTTACAAAGAATCTAGTTTTAGTCATTTCCTTTATTGGTGACAATTTTGGCGAAGAATTCCATGGAGATTCTCTGGTATACTCAAACCAATATTAATTCATTTTTTTGTTTATAATTTATTCAGCACACAGTATGTTCAGTTTACTATTGATAAGGCGATGCTTGTACAAACAAACGTTGCCGAACACGTGTCCCGTCGTATTAATATGATAACATGCACAATTCAAGACCTAAATAAAATATATATAACTGTAACACACACATGCACACATACTTTCTCTGAATGCAATCCTCACCATTCTAGCTAACAACGTTTATGCACACTTGGAATTTTTAATGAAAGTTTGATTTGTCTTAAAATGACTTATAGATAGTGGGATAGGGTAGGTTATTTAGTAATGGCTGTTTACTCATGCTGGAGGGACCCCCCACACAATCACCCACCCACCCACAATCATTTTCCCAGAAAAATGTTGCAAATAAAAGTAATAAGCCTTAGTAGTGCAGCGAGTAAAAACAAAATCGTTGGCAACATTTTGGAGAAAATCCCCCAAAACTTTTAATTTTTTGGTGGATGGAGATCTCCTAACTCAAATGATCTTCTTCTGGCGAACTGACTGTCTCCTCATTCCTCTATCTTACCAATCATTCTTGCACTGTCACCCAAGCATAGTTGGGTTCCCTGTTAGCGTTTAATGAAATAATATCTAGTTTGAACGTCTGGCATTTTCTATTTGTGAGATACACTGGCACTGCCCACGTACACACCATATACCAGAGAGAGAGAGAGAGAGAGAGAGAGAGAGCGAAAAAAAACTTTTCGTGCTAAAGGGTTTCGAAACACTTACTTTCGTTGAAAACTTAATTTCGAAAATGTGAGTTGGCTGTACAGCTGTAAGATAAGGAAACTGTCCTAGAACACTAAGAAAGTCGAGAGAATCAACGAGTGGAAGACGAGGTTACATCAGGAATGCTGTCAGGGGCTGCTGGAGTTATACTGCAGAGTAGTACTGTATAAAGGCATTGTAGTAGATAAATATCGAGTTGCCATGGCTACAACATGATGCTCTCTAATTAGACAGCAATGTCCCATGTGTACACGGGCTTGTCCATTCGGCCAACTAGCTGATGCGATAGTCCACCAACTTTGTGAAGCACTCAACGTGAGAAGGTTCTCTCACTGCACAGAGTCATTACAAGTAGCAAATTGTCAAATTTTCTTTAACCTTGAAAATGTTTGTCAGCTGGCCGAACGAAGGTGAGCTGGGAGGCTGGCACTTGTCCCACTTGTGAGCAAAATTTCAAAAGTAAAGATGATTGCCATTTTATATGCAACTGTAGGGTCAGAGACAGTCGTGTGAGTGTTTTACACCAGATTTTTACTTTTCCAACTGCTGTAAAAGATATGAATTGAATCGGGTCAGATTCATAAATTAAGATTTCTTCAGAATTTTTGTTTTGGATCCCATGAACACGAGAACATAGTTTTCTGAAACTGATCTCTGCATGTGTTATCTCAGCATAACTTAAAAATAGAAAATCATAGCGTGTATAAACTTGATATTATTTTCGGGAATCCAACAAGTTTCTGGCCAAAGTCGGTCAACCGGAAATACTAGTTTTGAATGGATCTCAGTTGTTGCCAAGTTCCTAACACATGGCTTCAGATTCTTCTTCAAACTTAGAATTCATGTTGCAGAATAAAAAGGGTGCTCGAGCCTCCCATATCCCGATAAAATTCTATTTTTTTAACGAACGTCTACCCCCACCAACTCATAATTAAATTAATTAAATGATTTGGAAAATTCTAATATTGAAGAAAATTAGTCTACCAAAAGTGGGAGTTGAAAGTTCACCGCATTTTTTGGCTCCCATTTCCTTTAAACTCATAAGGATCTTATTTAAATAATTTTTCCGGGGAAATTCACTGGCAACATTTGGTCAGCCGTTAACTGCGATTTGAACAGCAGCAGTAAGTTAATATTTGTTTCACTTTATGCAAAGCAATCTGAAACCATGTATTTCCGGTGAGGACTTAATTCCAATATCTGCCTCTTACAACAAAAAGAAGGCAAAAGATAAACAAGAAATCTGGAATTTTTATTCAGAATCGGAACTTTTAGCGTATATTTAATTGTGAGAGATATTTTCCGTGTTAGCCAGCTTCTTTTATAGTCTTCGGGCGTTTGCCCATTATCAGCATGTTTTTGTCAAAACAATGTTAATAACATAGACTTGCACAGAGCAAATTAGTTGATACACTCGTTGATACACGAGTGTAACAACTAAATTTGCTTTGTTCAAAACATCCTGATGATGGGCGAACGCCCGAAGCCGGTAGATGACCACAAAAAGATCTCGGAAAATATCTCTGATGCTTTCCAACTTTACGGAACCAACCACATCAAATATATTTAGTTGTGAAACAAACAAACTTCTAGACTCAAAAATATTGTTTGTAGAATAATTTCTCAGCGCCACAGCAACAATGATTTCGAAAAATTTCACAAACACGAGTAATAGGTTCAAGTAAAATGCAGATAGCAATTCAAGTTTGAACAAAATCGTTGTAACTGGTTTCAAGAAATACAGCAGTCTATAATGTAGCCTGTAGTGATCTAACAATAAAGTACACTGCATTGAAGTGGCACCTTACTGGCAACCTTTCTTTTAGGAGCTAATGCATTGCAACCACAAAGACCTATTAAGTCCCCCGAAAAATTCTTAGTAGCTACTGCCGATCTCCGGGGCAGTTCTCTAGTTATAGACAGCACCCCATCATCGATCAGTGAGCTGTGGAATCTCCTAGGAAGAAAAATATTTAGGATAGTACTGTTTGAATTCATACCCGGAACCCCAGCGCGCTACCACCCGCATCTGCCCTCTCCTAAAAACATTCATTTTCTACTCGGAACTTAACTGACCCCCAAAAAATCCTTTTTTCCTATTTCTTGAAAAACTTATTTCAAATAAAAGTGATAGTCTTATGTGCAAAATCAGATGTGAAGTTGGAGCCATTTTCCAGAAAGTCGAAAAACTGAAAGTTTTCTTTCAAGTGAGCAATGCCTGATTATATCAATGCGGAATGTCAAATTTGAGCTTCCTGCGCTCTTTTGGTTCGAGATACATCGTTCAACATCACTACAATTCTCAACTATACACAGACACCATTCGCAAAAAATTTTGTTCCCAACTCGGAACATAGGACGTTGTATTTCCCGTGAAAACTGAATTCTGAAGATCTGACTGACACGAATGCAATTCTACACTTCCACAGCTAACAGAAAATAAAAACTGTTACAAAGTTCCGACAAGAATTCTACTTGGGTAGTAAATAATAAATTATGCGTGCGATGTACTATCAGAATTCAGGCAAACAAAGAAATGGAAGGAAAAAAAAAGGCCGTTAGCGAAATGTTTTCAGTTAGGATAGTAAATATAGAGCAGCTGCAAGAGGACGGTTGTGCAGCAGACGGACGGGCAGCTGCCGCCTGGGCGCGCTGGGCGTACGTGTGTCAACCGCGCTGCTACACACTTGTTGAATCTGTACATGTTTATATATATATATATATATATATACATATATATTGCACCATAATAGTAATTAAATAGCTCTTGGGGCTGGCTACTTAAAAACGTGGGAAATGTTTACGCACTCTTTCAAGTAAATGAAAACAAAATATATAGGTACACCTAAAAAAACTAGTATTACAAAGTTGATTTAATTTAATTTATTACTAAATACTATTTATTAATAATACTAATAAAGGAATGTTGTAGCCGATGAGAAATATTACAAAAATGGGGAGATCCACTTTGACTCGATATTACCAAAATAGACATAACTGAACTAATTAGAAATTATCTGTAAAATGGTATTACTTTCTCACCCTGCAGTTGGTAATACTGCTTCCTACACTCACAACAACTTGTCTTTTTAAATGTAATAACAGAAATAAATTATAAAGCGGTCTGTTGTGAGAGTTTAATTAATACTTTTTTTAATACTGGATATGACCTTAAGCAATCCACTAGCTCGGCTAATGCTGGCCTATTTGAAAAACACTGTGGGTCAACTTCTACATTCGATTTTTCTCGGCCTAATAAAAATAAATAACACTACTAACAGAAAAGAAAAATGTAATAGAAAAACTATGAGCACATTCAAATGAAACAAAAACTGTTCAACTTTGGTATAGACTAAAAACTGAACATTGTTCTGGTTGGAGCGGTACGGCTCCAAAACAGTCGTATTTTCAATGTAAACATCTGTTATAAACATTTCCAACAGTCTTGAAACATCTTAAATAATAAAGTTAATAATAATCAGAAGTAAACAAAATCCAAAACCTACCTTCAACAAAGACCGGTGCCAAAGCAAAGAGGGCTAAAACAAATAGATAATCCCAAAGCTGTTTCATAGTGTAAATAAATTTGTGTGAAGTAAACAAAATGTAATCCAAAAACAATGTTGAACAATTAAAATCACCGCATGTCACCACAACATTAAGTTCACTGCACTTTACACAAACACACGCTTTCAATAACTTTTATTTTCTTATTTCAATAAAAATAAAACCGTTAAATTGATTTGTAATCGAACATAAATTAAACTGTTAAAAACAAAATAAATAAAAAATAACCAAGCACAACTTCACTTAAAAACAGTCAACATGCTGGCGTGTACAGTGGCCGCGAGCTTGCAGGCATCTGCTGGTTTGCAACAACTGGAAGGTTGCTGTATTACTCCGCGCTCTAGTGTGGGAAAGTAAGAGCTGCTTTACTTGTTTCACATCGGCTAATTAATAATTTAATACTTTTATGTATACATATACTTTCGTAATATGAACCAATTCACTGATTAATATAAATTTACTATAAAAAGAATGGCAAAAACAATCATGGGAAAATTAAAAGTAATAAAATATAAAAAGGGACTACTTTCTCGTGCACACTGGCTGTAGAAGACCAAGTGGCGGAAATGGCTGCTCAGGTTGTTGGCGGCGCGCCCCTTGTGGCCGACTGCTCAACTATCCAACATATTTACCCTCACTGAAGATGATTGCCAGTGAATAAAGGACTGGTCCTCCGCACGGAATAAACAAAAATAATTGCTTCTCTTTTTAAACTTGAAAATTACTCAAGATGTCGCCGACCCTACATAAATCAGCGCCTTTTCTCGACCTTGCAAATAAAATTAAAAAAGTAATTAATATTTATAAACCTAACCGCAGCTTTCAAAAATTTATCTAGTTTTTTACCTTCTCTTAGTACTAGTAAGAGGGAGTATTGCGATCGTGCTAGCTTTTCGAAATTGAGTTTTCACCGGAAAAACACGTTTTGAGGTTCCCTGAGTCAAAAAGTGGTTGTTAGAAAATGATCTTTGTCCGTGTATGTGTATGTGCGTACATGTGTGTGTGTGTGTGTGTGTGTATTACCAGAATATCTCAAAAACAAAGTCTTAGGAATCTCAAACTTGCTATTCCTTTTAGGACAAGAAGATTTCGGGCAAATCCATCAACCGGAAGTGAGACTTTACTGAATTTTTTTTCAGTTTTCAACTATTTTCTCTAAAACTGCTTCAACGATTTTCTTAAACTAAGTACGTGAACGACACATATATATAAAGAGCTACAACTTTTATTTGCTACATATCTTCGGATAAAGTTATTTAAGAGGGCTTTTGGTAGAGGGGTGGAGTTATGTTTTTCTCTAAATTCTATCTTGGTTGAGTATACAATTCTCCATCTAAACAAGATTAATTAGAAATAAATGGACTGCCAAACTTCCGAGTTTCAAGAAAATTAATAAACTGGAAGTGCATTTTTACTGAACATTTTTCAGTTTTCGCGATTTTCTCCATAAAACAACGACGAATGACATTAAATTTGGTATACCAACTATGCAACTGATATAAAACTGAAGACAAATATTTAGTTAAAATTATAAGTTGAAGAAAATTTGTCAATTATTACAATTTTGTAAACTGCAGTAAGAGAATGTATAGAGGGAAGGGATTATAGCTCAGTGGTAACGCGCTGGACTATCAACACGGAGGTCTCAGGTTCGAATACAGCATGCTGCCCTTAGATTTCTAGAGTACATTTCTAGATCAGACGGTGGTCCTTTACAAAAGGCAGTTATTACGTCAATTATGTCTTCAACTGACGCTTCCAAAAAAGAAATAGATAAAGTAGTGGCTGTGGAATGGCCTGAAGACTCTGGTGTTCTGAAACGGAAAATGATATGTATAAATAACATTTCTCCACGCTTACCGGAAACAGATAAATTCACCATGACCGTTGATCCTAGTGCCTCGACTATAAGCACTGATAAGAATCCTCCTGATCCCAGTAAGAAGGAAGTTGATGACTCTGGAGTATGTGGGGGATAGAAGGTATGCCCTATTTGTCAGCAGGCTTCAAGAACGGTAGAGGTTTCAGCACTCATCGGAAAAAGGCACCACCCTAAGGAGGGTGATAAAAACTAAGTTCTGAATATTTTTTCTCTAATAAAAATCATTGGCGAGTTTACTGGTTGTGCAATTGTGGAAAGCGATTTCGATTTCTTCTATTGCCTAGAGTTAGAACGATTATGCCACTGCCACCGATTATTATGAAATTTGTCAGAAAGGAGTTGAGAAATAAGTTTTCCAGTTTATTTTTGGCCAGAAAAGGAACAATGAGTAGTAATCTATTTTCTGATACTAAAGTAGACAATCCGAAGCGAATTTATATTTCAAAAGATATGGGCTGTGAAACTTATAAGCTGTTTCGTAGAGGAAAGAGCTGCAGAGTAGAGGAAAAATAAGGTTTATCTGGACCAGACAAGGAAAAATATTTTATTATAAAGGAAGAAGTTCAGGGCCAATATTGGTTTAGAATGAAAGTGATCTTGCGAAATTTGGTTACGATATTGCCACTGACTTTGAAGGTTGTTCTTCATTTGCAACCGGAGATGAAACAGAGACTGAGCAAGTTTTGACCCGTCAACTTAGGAAGCCACCTAAGAAACGTAAGAAAAACGCCACAACCAGGCAGCTCCGAGTATTTGAAGCTTTATTTGTCTTCTGTGCCAAACGTTAAGCCCACTTCTCTATCTCCACTGATTGTTTTTCTTTTATTGTCTGTGGGGAGGGACCAAGCCCTATGCTATCCAAAGCCCTTCTGGGCCCATATAGCTACCCCAAAGTTCGGAGCCTTCTCAGTGCACTGTCAGCCTCCGGACAGTGTTCTCTCGTTACAGACAACACTGTCCATCACTGGGCAGTGAGCTGTAAGAGCCTCCTAGGAAGAAAAATCTAAGAGCAGCACCTGGAGCGAACCCGGGACCGCCGCATTGCTAATCCAGCGCTCTACCACTGAGCTAATCTATTAATCCTAATTTGCCATGTGCGGTACCTGTGAATGGAACTAACCAAGTTCTAGTTGCTCCTCCAAAAAAACGATTAAGTCATGCAACTAAAGAATTAATTATCGAAATGTTTGAAGGAGTCTCAAGATACTTTTCTGGAATATTTCTGGTTTAAACAGCTCATATGATTTGGACTTGGAACAATTAGATATTCTCCTGTCTAAGGATATTCTTCGTTTTACAGAAACATGGTTCACTGGTACCTGTGTTAAACTACCATTTTTACAAGATAATTATAATAAAACAAACAAAAAATTAGTTGGCTGGGGCCAAAGAAGAAACTTTTTATTTTTAAAAATAAAAAGTTTAATCTTTGGCCCCAGCCAACTAATTTTCTGCTTGTTTAATTAACAACGGCCAAACATAACTACTGTTTATATTGATAATTACAATATTTTTATTTCAAGTGGAATAAGAGAAAAATCTGTAGGTTGAGCAGTGGTGGGTTATAGTGTGCGTAAAAAAGAGCCCTGACATTACTGTAGAGATTACTGCAGGGATCAGGCCCCCCAACATTTGAAATCTATCATCACAGGTTGCCCAGAACACTCTCAAGAAGTAAATAAAAATTTTTTCACCCAGACCAACTATCGATCAGGTAAATGTTTCAAATAAGAGTGAGAGGTTTTTTCTGTACAGTTTGCAAGTACACTGTAAATTCAAAGATAATCGTAGCCGTTTCCGAGAAGTTTCCAAAAATCTCAATAACCCATTCGGCAAAGATGCACTTCCACATTTACTTCAAATTTGGAATGGTAGCAGTGTACATAGCAATGTGATAGCTGCTGCAGCCGTACTAAGGTGGCCCACGACACCTTCCCTAGAGCCCTCTATAAATCTATTTTTCTGAATAAATGGGATTAGAACAGAGTTGGATATTTATGTCTGTAGATAGTAGATAAAACTAAAGAAAATAATCGCTGAGAACTTTCTGATAAAATCGCTAAATATTGAACAAAATCGCTAAATAATGAACAAAATCGCTAAATAATGAACAAAATAGCTAATAATGAACAAAATCGCTAAATAATGAATAAAATCGCTAAACAATGTACAAAATCTCTAAATAATGAACAAAATCGCTAAATAATGATTAAAATCGCTAAATAATGAACAAAATCGCTAAATAATGAACACAATCTCTAAATAATGAACAAAATCGCTAAATAAATAAAAAAAAAGAAATCAGTAAGGTCGCATTTCCATTTAATGGATTTCCACTGAACTGTTGGTGTTCGATGCTCTGGAAATGGAATATCAAATATGGATTTGTTGCGATTTTTTGTTTTTGAGATATTCTGTTCAAACGCAAACAAACACACACACAAACCCACCCACCCCCCCATATACAAAACATTCGCTAAAAATATTTTACGTTGTCAGTGCACCTCAAACAGGTATTTCTGGTGGAAAACTCAATTTCCAAAGTATTTCTTCTTAAAGCAGACTGAAAAGTAATTAGAATAATGGGCGAGTTGACCTAGATATCGGCTCAAAAAGCTGCGAAATTCACTTTTTTTTAAAAACTTGATGCGAACGGTATCTAGAAATTAGATTACTATTGAAGTTAGTCAACAAGATAATTAACAGGAAACGCTTTAATAATTGTGTAGATGTTTGCACACCTGCATACTAATATTTGGGTTTCTATGAAGTTTTAAGTTTTATTTTGGCGGAGGCTTTTTCTCTTAGTCTGTGTTTATACCCATAGCATTACTAAAGTTTCATTAAATTAAAATTAAAATGATGGATTAATCCACCAAGGAGGTGTGATGTGATTAAAACCTCTCCACCTCAACTCCACTCTCTCCTTCCCGCGGCGGACCCTGTTAAGCTAAGCAACCTTGACTAAGGTTGTGGTAACCAATCCCTTCGAAGGTCAGGTTGAATGAACAAACGAGAGGTGGGGGTCCTGGTTGATATGATGGCCAGGATGGTGTAACTCGGCAGCAGGACTTACATCTAAGGTGTGGTGGCGGACTCAAGAGAAGAGTCAACGGCAGCACCCAAAGGCCCAATTAGGAGGCCTACTGCGAAAGGGTAGAAAGAACTCTATAGTCATGGTGAAGGCAACTTCCTAGGGGAGGGCACCCCGAAATCAAAGCCACCGGTCTTCCTGGAATGGGGGTTTAGCGTGGGGCCAACTCCCGCACCTAGTAAAAAACCACCGGTTACGAAACCCAGAAATAATAAACAACCGGAAGGAAATAATGGCAACAGACCTGGCAAGAAAAGGAAAAGAAAGTGTGAGGATTTGGCCATAGCTACATGGAACGTAAGGACCATGTTGCGGCCAGGTATGATGAATGAAATTGCTAATGAATTAATGAAATATAGTATGGATATGACAGCGCTCCAGGAAATAAGATGGTCGGGAAAGGGCCGTGTTGATAAGAAGGAATACACTCTCATTTATTGTGGCTCTGGGACAGAAAAGGGCAGTTAGGCACAGGATTTATAATAAATAAGAAGACCAGGGGCTCATCACTCGATTTCGATACTATCAGGAATAGACTGTGTAAAATAGGGGAAAATTTAGAAATATTTCCTTCATTTCAGCACGTGCACCTACTGAGGACAAGCGCGAGGGAGAAAAGGAAACTTTTCATGGGCAGCTGGAGAGAGCTTTTGAGAATATCCCAAGATAGTCGTGATACTAGAGGACTTCATGCCCAGGTTGGTAAGGAGGATTTTATGAAAAATGTCGCTGCAAAATATACCCTACATCAAACAAGAAATGAAAATGGGCAGTTCCTGGGAGAGTTTGCAGCAGCTCACAGCCTAAAGATAAAAAGTACCAGTTTCCAACATAAAAAAATCCATCTAGGTACTTGGAAAGCCCCAGGCCGCGCAGTCAGTCAGATCGATCATGTTCTGATATCAGCAAAACATGCTTCAAGTATCATGGACGTGAGAGTATGCAGAAGGCCCAGCTGCGATTCCGACCACTTCTTAGTGAAGGCGATATTTAGACACAGGTTGTCCAATGTGGAGAGGGACTAAAGGGAAAAGAAAACGATGGAATATAGATAAGCTGAAAACAGGGGAAAAGAAACTCTTTGAAGAGGCCCTAACTAGGGAATTAGAGAACTGTATTGAGAAGAATGATATCGAGGAGAAATGGAGTAATATAAAAACCGTAGTAGAAAGGGTTGCTGATCGTGAGTTAGGGCTAAAAGAATTTAGAAGAAACAGTGAATGGTTCGATGAAGCATGTGAGGAGGCCATTAGAAGAATTGCGACAGACAGAAAATGCTACAAAGGAAAACCAGAAGTAATAAGGAAAGACATAGGGGCAAGCAGGAGGAAGGCGGCTACTCTATGTAGAAGAAAGAAAAGGGAGTGGTTACAGACGAAAGTGAAAGAAATGGAGGTGCTGAACGAGAAAAAAGTATAAGGGAAATTCTACCAATCGGTGAGAACGATGAGGAAAGGCTTTCAGCCGAAGGAAAATGTGTGCCGTACCAAGCAAGGTAATAATTGGTGAGGAGAAAAAGTAATGGACAGATGGGCAGAACATTTCGAAAAGGTACTTAATTTTGATGCACCACTGGCAGAAATAAATCGCTCCTCAGCTAACACCTCTCATGAATACCCTGGTGTAGAACCTCCCTCTTATGAGGATATTGAAGAAGCAATCGAACTCTTGAAAAACACCGAGCGCCTGGAGAAGATAACATCCCTGCGGAACTGTTCAAATGCGGCGGCGAGCATCTATACAAAAGGATATATAATTTAATATATAACATTTGGGAACGTGAAACAATGCCGGAAGACTGGAGTTGGGACTAATATTACCTATTTTTAAAAAAGTTGACAAAACGATAGTCAAAACTATAGAGGTATAACTTTATTAATTATGTTATTTATAAAGTTTTTATCGGCAAGGCTTAAAATCTATTCCGAGAGAATATTAACGGATTACCAGTAGAATTACCGTTAGAAGCACAACATACCAGATTTTTATCATGAGACAAGTTCTTAAGAAGTGCTATGAGCTTAATATGGACAGTCATCTTCTCTTTGTAGATTTCAAACAAGCCTTTGACAGAGTGGACAGAAATCACTTTTTAATTGTTTACAAGATTCTGACATACCTCGTAAATTACTTAATTTGATAAAAATGACAATGTCACAAACTCAAGCCAAGGTGCTGGTGGGCAACCAAACCAGCAGGCTAATTAAGTTTGGCACGGGCGTACGGCAAGAAGATGCACTTTCTGCCATTCTGTTTAATTTAGTGCTGCATAGAGCCATAAAAGATATTGAACCGAAAGAAAGCTTAGCGAATCACTCCTGCCAAATACTGGGATACGCTGACGATATTACAATAATAGCAAGAAGTTAAAAAGCATTGGTGGAAAATCTTTCTGTTCTGGAGAGGGAAAGTAAGGCACTCGGCCTGGTGATCAATGAAAACAAAACCAAATATTTATTGGTATCGCCTCCGAAGTAAAAAGAAGACCGCGTAACCTGCTATACGGCGCGTACACTTTTGAAGCTGTTGAGCGCTTTACTTACCTTGGAGTTGAGATAAACAGTGAGAACAAGGTAAGTAATGAGATTATGAAAAGACTTATGGCAGGTAATAGAGCCTATTATAGTCTATTTAAACATTTTAAGTCGTCTCTTCTTTCCAAACAAACTAAAATTAAGTTATATAGGTCTTTGATAAGACCTGTTGTTTGTTATGGCGCGGAGTCTTAGGCGCTAAAAGCTGCAGATCAACAGGCATTGAAAATCTTTGAAAGGAAGGTTCTTAGAAGAATATCTGGTCCGCTACGTGTGCAAGGTGTCTGGCGTATAAGAACCAACCAGGAATTAGACGAGCTAGTAAACCATGAAAATATAATAGGGTTCGTTAAATCTAGGAGGATAAGTTGGCTTGGACACGTAGAAAGGTTTTGCATGAAGGTAGAATGTCTAAGAAAATAATAAGAGAGTGTTTTCCCGGGAAACGAAAGAGAGGACGCCCAAGAAAGAGATGGATTGACGACCTGGAAGAAGATTTCGGAAAGTTGGAAGTGACAAACTGGATAGCTAAGGCGCTGGGCCGGGACGTTTGGAGAAGAATGGTATGGGAGGCGCACCCTCATGGTTTGGGAGGAGCACCCTCTCCAGCCTTTATTGTGTCAGGGATTCTCTGCACTCCCTGACCAGGGGAAAGGTGGTTCTGAAGGAGACAAGGGCCTGACTGACTGAATATTTTTAGGGGCCATTCTCAGGTTTCCCTCGGCTCAGACCTTGATTGCAAAAATTTCGGTGAGTAATTGCCTAGAGGCATCTCAATGGGTACCTCCGGCTTCACCCCATATATTAATTTTAGGATCACCTAGAATGGAATGTCAAAGCCGTAATTTAGACAGATACTGTCCCCGGTCATGTTTATCACAGGTCCCTGTGTCGACTTTCTGTATTATGTCCATGAGTTTCGCAAAGGAACTACTACTTCCAATGACCATTGTTCCTCAGTCTTATTTTGCTGCCTCTTGCCTCAGCTTATATCATAAGCTGTAATGGAGGCAGTCCCAGCAATACTTCTAACGTCGTAGTCGGAATGCTCCTAAAGGGTCACTTAATAAGTAGACAAGCTAGTCTCTGCACACCAGTCAGAGACTTCTTAGTTGTCTGTTGTTCAGTTGTAGGCCACCGTACCACGGTTTTAGGCTACCATACCAGGTAATGAGGGTATAACTGCGCGGGTATACAGCTAGGGGTCATTTTAGGGCTGAGAACCCACGTTTCCCACAAGACCCCTTTCGCTTTCTGTGTAATCCTCTCTAGATGTGCGTTCGAAGTGGGTCTGGAGTCTAGGACTACCCCTACTTAACTTCATTGTACACTTTAAATGTTATGCCGAAAAATGTCAGTGCTTTGTCGCTCTCTCTATCTTTTCTGTTGGTGAAGGAAACCAGAGTTGTTTAGAAGGGTATTAACTGCAGTAAGTGAAAGTCTTGTGAGTGTTTCAAATCAGAATTTATTTTATTAGACTGCAGAGGGCGCTGGAAAAGAAAAGGGTCTCTCATTCACGCGGCGGCCCTGTCCAAGTATGTGATGTACCGATCCTAAAGTAAGTTATAGTAGCAGATAGCAGAAAGTGAGCCATTATATAGATTTAAGTTAGATATGCGGTGTACTAGAATGCCCTGGATACGGCCAGTTACATCGATATTGTGCACCAAGCGCCACATAATCTCCGCCCGGACTGGTCTCCTGTTGGCGCTCTAATCTAGCACAACTTTTTAATTTGTTATTTATTATTAAATTTTCTCTATAACAAAAATGACGGATTTAGAGTCAGTGTTGGAATCTGAAGATGTGGGCACGGCCGAAATGAACGAGCAGATCATTTTGGTGAAGAAGAAAATACAGCTGTCAGGTAAGTCAATCTTCATTCCACCAACATGCGCTTGTTCAGGTAACAGCCCGCAGCAGTAGGTATAGTCCGGCCATTTTGTTTTTACTTTCTCTTATTAATTTCTCTTTAACAGGTTTCAAAAAGCTCTGATGTTCCCTGAGAACGAAAAAATCTGCTGTGAACCATCCACACGACTTTCTCTCACTCCTCTAAATACAGTTATATATATATTATATATATATATATATATATAAAATAACAAATTTCCTTTAAATTTCAAATTCTCCTCATATGTGCTAACATAAATATACAGGTGGTGGGGGAACAAGGGCCAACCTACCCACACAGGCTTCTAGACAATGATTACATTGTAGAGAGACTTATAATATTGAACAAACACATTTGAATTGTAACGTCTCAAGATTCCTCAGTACCAGCAAAAAAACAATTTTTTCAGAAAAATGTTACAAACATAAGTGATATATCTGTGCAGTTAGCACACACCAAGTTTATAAGAAATCGTTATAGTCGTTTTCGAGGAAATTCCAAAAAACTCAAAAACCCATTTAGTAAAATCGTACTTGCGATTAACTGATGTTCTTCAAATTTGGAATTCTAGCAATGTTTCTAATGGATATTAATATTATAGAGGTGGGAGAACCATACATTTTACTGAAATGGTACTTTAGAGGTAAAACATAACGCTATGTTCCGTCCTCCTAAACAATCACTTTTCCCGGGGAAATGTTTCAAATAATAGTGAGATTGGTATTGATGTATACAGATAGTGTACCAAGTTCAAAGGAAACATTGTAGCCGTTAGCAGAATTGCGAAAAATTAAAAAAAAAAAATTATTAAAGTGGCGCTTCAGGTTGATGGATTTTGACCAAAACCTTCGTATCAGATGCGGTGGTAGTACCTAAACGGAATACCAAGTTTTAGGCCTCCTGCGATTTTCGTTCTGAAATATTTTGGTCACACACACACATACAGACAACAGACCAATCGCTAAAAACATTAAATACAATCGTGTTTCCAGAAATACAATATAATTTGTGTTTATTTTCTTTTTGTTTGTTATTTTGTTTTGTAATCACATTATCATTTTTACTTTCTCTTACTCCTACTAAGAGGAAGTAGTAGTAATGGTGTCAAATTTTCACCGGAAATACACGTTTTGAGGTCCCCTGAATGGTTTTTAGAAAATGGTCCATGTGTGTATGTTTTTTTTAAATATCATTTATTTCTGCATGCGCCATACATATATTTCAGGCGTTTATCAATACTTAATTCATAACTTTACAATTAATAGTTACGAATAAAATCAGAAAATTAAATGTACACAGTTCATTACTCTGTCCATTAATATATACAATTCACAGTTCATTAATAGATACATTTAATACACATACGAATTTATTCTAAGAGTCTATCAAATTCAATGTTATTTACAAATTTACCAAAAGCACTACACAATTCATTTTTAACTAGCACTTTCTTGGGTGGTGGCCATTGTTCATTTAGTGATAATATTTTCCACAAGAATGAGCACGCTCTCTTTCAAATATTTCACTTTAAATAGCACATGATGCCAAGTCTGCCACGAAGTAGTATTATATCTGCAAACTGGTTCTGGCAAAATGTTGAAGGTATTCTTTAGTTCTTCCATGACCTGATAATACCTTTGTTAATTTATAATTAACCAGAGTTGCTCCCGTGAAACTACTCGAACTAAACTTTCCTCTTGTAGCGTGAAACTGACAAACGTTATTGGTTTATCAGTGAAACACGCTTGAATGCTGGATTCCTCTGATGCTTCCTTAGCCAGCATATCCGCTCTTTCATTGCCCTATTATCCAGTGTGTGCCTTAACCTTATTGAAAAGGAACTGAAATCCTTTAAGTGAAAGTCGAGTAGACATTTACTTGTCCTTTTTATAAACGGCATATGATTGTAACTGCAGGAAATAGAGTGAAGAGAAATCTGACTGTTCTCAAAATTACCAATTTGGTTTATGGTCTGTATAATAATTCTAAACTTAAAAGGAATTCTAAGGAATTACTAACAGCCATTAATTGTGCCTGATTATTAGAGCATTTTCCCCCTAAGTCTGGTATTTCCTTGCTGCAACTTCATCACCATTTACATGACGAATACCAAGCCTACTTTATCGCTATTTTACTTCCATCTGTGTAAATTATAAGAAGAGCGATCTCAACATTTTTATTCCGAAATTTTTCTTGTTTTTATCTGTGGTGCAATCATTTACACGGGTACATTGCTGCTCTATTATGCATCTATGTTCTTCTTCAAAACCTTTTATTATTCTATATTTTTTATTCATTACTTTCACTTTTATTTCTATTGGAGAGACATTAGCTACTATGCCTGATATGATATGGTCCGAAATCCTTTAATTATTCTCAATAAAAACAATCTTTGTTTTTAAAGTTCTGTAAGTTTTTTTATGTTATATTTGCTGTTTAATCCATCATACCAAGCAGGTAAAGCATACGTAATTAAAGGTAACAGTTCTTCATCATAAATCACCTGTAATGCATCCGATCCAAACCCCTAGTAAACCTTTGGTTGTAAGCGGGGCATTTGATGCTGCTTGGGGGCCCGCAATGTTAGTACAGTTGCAAAACTTTAAATGACCTCAAAACTTGTATTTGTTTACTGCAAATTATTTGCATTATTTGCACATACAAAATACGACAGGATGTTTACCAACTGCAAACTTTCATTTGTGATTTATTGATATGATTGTTCCATGAAAACCGGCCACCAAACACAACCCCAAGATATTTCAATTCATTTACTATCTGTAACGTTTTGTTATTTAAATATAATGAAAGCGATGTGTTAATAAGTTTTCTGGATATGATGAATCTTTTAGATTTGATGCTATTGAAAATAATGTTATTATTGTCAGACCAATGTTCAACTATTTGCAGCTAGGCATTTCCAGCTTCTAGTGCATTTTCCCCTTTAGCGGCAATCAGAAGGTCATCTGCAAACGCTACTACTAAAGAATTTATGGAGAACTTTACCTTTTAGAGAGAATCAAATTGTATGATCCAGAAACCAGGTCCAAAGCATGACCCCTGGGACAACTTTCGTCATTTTTCTTTTAGCTAGTAGTGTATTATTAGTACACATTGCAGCCTCTCTTTTGTTAAAATAATTTGCTGTAAGCAAATACAAGTGTTGAGGACATTTAAAGTTTTGCAGCTGTACTAATATTGCTGGCCACCAAGCAGCATCAAATGGTCCGCTTACATCCAACGAAATCAGCAATACGACTTCTTTATTTTGAAGGGACTCTTCTACATACTTTTTAATTTCCATTATTGCATCCAAATTGTTTTTTGAGGGGTAAAACCAAACTGTTTGATACTAAGTAAGTAAGGTACTTGTTTAAGTAGTATATTATACGATTTATTAACAATTTTTCCAAAACCTTTGCCCAGATTGATAATAAACTAATTGGTCTGTATTTGTCTATTCCAGCAGAATTTTCTATCCCGGCTTAATTATTGGAAGTATAACAGATTTTTTTCCACAGATTTGGGAATATTCCTCTTAATAAACATTCATTGCATAACGCAGCTATATATTGTGCGTGTGTATGTATGTGAACAGCATAGCTCATAAACGAAAAATCGTAGAAAGTTCAAACTTATTCCGTTTAGGTATGACCATCGGATCCGACAGTAGGTCATCTATCAAAAATCCTCAACCGGAAGTACCACTTTACGGAATGGTTTTTCATTTTCTTGCGATTTTCTCAAAAATGGCTCCAACGATTTTCTTCAAACTTGGTATATCAACTTCACATAACAACATAACTTCACAACTTTTATAAAATTCATTTAAGGGCGCTTTGGGGAGGGGGTCCACTAAAGTGCTATTTCAGTTTACTATACAAGTCTGCCATCTAAATAATATTAATTAGAATTAAATGTGTTGATGAAATTCCAAGTTTGAAGAAAATCGGATGATCGACCGGAAGTGCGTTTTTACTGAAATGTATTTTTTAGTTTTCTGGTATTTTCTCTAAAGCGGCTCCAGTGATTATGTGAGAACTACACACATAAAGAGCTACAACTTTTATTTGAAACATTTCTCCTGGTAAAGTCATTGAAGGGGGCTTAGGGGGAAGGGCGGGGTATGTTTCCCTCTAAAGTCCTGTCATACAATTATTATTCTACCATCCAATTCTACGTCCTGTCATACAATTTTTACAATTCTACCATCTAAACAAAATGAATAATTTAAATAATTAAATTATTAAATAGAAAAAATAGATTGCCAAAATTTCGAGTTTCATGAAAATTAGTAAACCGGAAGTGCGTTCATACTTATCATTTTTTCAGTTTTCGACGAATTTGGACCAACACCGACGAATTTCATTAAATCTGTTATACTGACTATAAAATCTGTCAATTAAAATTTTGAAAACTGGAATAAGAGAAAGTTGTGTGAGTTTTTATACATATTGCTATTGGTTCAATTCATTTAATTATTTTTGCTAAATTTTATTTAAAAAATCGAGAAAAGTGCTAATCATTAAAAAATGTAGATACTTCATTGACCTATTTATAACAATGGAAGAAAAGTGCGGCAATCGCAAATTAAACTGTTTATAGGGCCAATATCACCCCTGGCCACCCGCCGCAAGCAGCAGAAGTTGCTTTGATGGAAGGAGGTCGCTGCACTTCCAAATTAGATGTCTGGACCGTCTGTGGGGAAGTCTGGTCACAAGAAAGATGAGGCTTGGGAGAATAATGAACCTGTATAGGTAGGCTCCCATTTTACCAGGCCCTGAAAGAAGCTATGTCAGCTTCTTAATTGAATCTGAAATGCTCCATTTTAAGACGCATCGCAATGAATTGGAAAAAATCCTTGGTCAGCTGGCTCGTTAAGAAGTCTTCCGAAAGCTTTTCCCAATGATCTGAGCTGATTTTTTTTATCCATCCCTTAGGGGAAAATTGCGTTAACTGTTAAGAAGTGCATTACACTTGGAGGCCGTTTTTGCCAGCTTATCTTCTCATTCGTTACCTTTCACACATGATATAGAGATGCGGCAAGGCTGCTTGAGCCTAAACAGCCTAATTTAATCGCTTCAATGGGCGGAAGATGGATACCGGTATTGTTCAGAGAGCCAATAGTTACGCCGCTGTCGGTTGCAATTCTGATTTTTCATCAGAACATATATGTTGTTCCAACCAATCCAAAGCCTTCACGACTGCTAGCTGCTCTGCCTGGTTGTTGGCTGCCTAGCCTAAATTTTTGTTCACAGTTGGTTGAGACAATTGGCTCAGACCTTTTCAGTTATTTTTTATAAACGGACTTACGCTGTCAGCACTAAATCAACACTATATTAGAGTATTCATGGGTTAATCTTCAAGAATAACCATCTGAAGAAGCCTAATGCAATATAGCGAAACTTCGGTTTGTAACAAATCATTGACGAGGTCTAATTCCAAAAACATCTTCTGCATGACCAAGGCCAGAGAAGCCTGAAAGATCAATTATAATTGAATTAACTGCTGTAAGAGAAAATGGTAAGAGAGTGTCATAGCAGATTCTTTACGTCACTTTCTAAGTGGTATTCGCATTGGTTCTCAGTGAGCTGTCAAACTTATCTGCAGTGATCAAGAGTTCACTTTCCTCTTATAATTGTGTAACACAATTAAAGCACGATTGAAATAGTGGGTGGAGGTCCCTCCCACAAGCTACCACCTTAACCAACTATATCACAATCTAAGGGAAAATTTATTACAATACTTTCCCAGTGATAATGGGAAAGTAAAAAATGAAAGTGACTGTGTAGTGAAGATTACACATTACCACCGTTCTCTTTTCCCACGTGTAATTAATTTTTTATGAATAATACCAACATATTCATAAAATATTTATATTACATATTTATAAAACTAATGTATTCTGGAAGTAAGAGAAATGTTCCATTTCATGCGCTACCAGACCAATCATGCATGTGCTACCAGGCCATCATGTAGCTAACATTAGCCATATTTCACTTTTTAGAATATTTGTTAAACGTTTAAACGTGCAGAAAGTTAACTGACCATATGTTTACCACCCAGTTTAAAAGTAAATTTAACAGAAGGGTGGAAAGTAAAAATTCTAAAAATTCTAGGATTGTATTGGTATCCAGAAAGAGGTTGCAAGCCTAATTTTTCATCAAATCAGGTGGTATAAACTAAGCAGGTAAACTATCTGTACTGTCCAAGTTACTAGTACGTGACTTGTAGGTGACATGAATATGTTAAAAAGCAAAACAAGCAAAATCTTAATTTTTCCGAAATGGATGTTTTCTTTAATGGTGCTCATATAATATAATGTTAGCATTGATAGAATACCAAAACTTGTACAAAAAGGCTCATTCGTGCAAATGATACAAAATTGTAAATCCAATCAATAGATAGTTTGTATTCGACTTTGCGATGGTTGTTGGCCAACTGGTAACTTCAAAACCCCAGTTCAAACTTTTAAGATCATGTTTAAACCAATATTACTAGAAAATCAAACTGACAGACATAATAACTGAAACCTTCTACAAACATAATGTAGGCAAAAGTTTGATATAGTTTCCTAAAGTAATTTTTACTGTTGTGAAAATATGTTGCAGAAAGCCAGAGGAAAGCCCAATATGAAGAATATGAAGCGCAGAAGAAGAAGAACACGGAGGAAATACGAAGGCTGAAGAAAGCAATCAAAGAGAAAACTGTAGCGAAGCCGTTACAGGCCAGTAAGAGACTTATAAGTTCACGACGGATGTAAACGGATTGAAATCCCAACTCGTAACATAACTATTTGAACATCCGTTGAATTTAGTACCCTCAACTCTAGTTTTATATAATAATTACTTGAGAGCAGTGCTGCCCTCAGATTTTCTTTTCCTAGCTCACTGTCCGGTACTGGGCAACCCTATCGGCCTCCGGACAATGTTCTCTCGTCCAGACAACACTGTCCCGAGTCCAGCAGTGCACTGAGAAGGCACCAAGTACCAATGGTCATAAATGGCGATGCGCCTTAAATTAAAAACTAAAAAAATTACTTGAGAGCAGACTGATTAATTGCAATCAAATTGTAACAGCTTTTAGCATTTGCATTTAATACATTTTTAAGTTAACCTATAACAACCTAATATTTAGTATTAATTAAAACAAAAAATAAATAAAATTAAACATTTTTGTAAATAAAAATATATTATAAAATATATTACAGATATATAAATGTAAATATATTACAGATATATTCTGTATATAAATATCAGAATATATTACAGATATATTCTGTATATAAATATCAGAATATATTACAGATATATTCTGTATATAAATATCAGAATATATTACAGATTTATTCTGTATATAAATTACAGATTGATGAAAGTATAATAAAAAATAGCGGAGTGCCCAAACAAGAATTGGACTGCTATCTAAAGAAACCGAGGGACGCTGCTTTCAGAATGTTAGATCTCAAAATAATTGATTGTCAGAAGAGAACTGATCTGATCAAATACAAAACTGTAGAGGTAATTTACTATTATGTGAAGCCATAGTAACCTAGCCTTCATCATACTGTTAACTCAGTAAGGTTATAGCCTCTTCGGGGCGAAATTTCGCGTCCGAGATTGTTCTCGTATGACCCTGGATTTCCAACTAAACGTACGATATCAGTCGCCCGCGCAGCCGCGCGACGCAGAATGGCTGAATAGCCGAAGTCATGGCGCAGGAAAAAATATCAATAGTGGTTAAATTACCCTTTCGTACAACAACTTGCCAAGACAGAATACATCAAATACCATACCTCGCTTTTCATTGCTCTATTCCATTTGTACCGTCTCTTATCTCTACTACTATCCTTCACGACCTTTGAACCGCCAAGGGCCCCGAGATTTCCTTCGTAATTGTTCAAGCATCCCATAGAGAGTGCTTCCACTGGGTAGTTTCTCTCCTGTTCGCACCAAGATAACGCTTATCTTATTTACTTATTATATATTATGTTATACAGATTGTAAAATTCAAAATAAAATTTAAAAAAAAGTTGAAGTTATTAAAGTTTGAGAAAGTGGAGAAAACTCGGGAGAGACCCCCCCAATTACCTTCTTAATAAATATCTGTATCGGAATGATGAAATTTTTTCACAATAAATGTGTGTAGTGTGTGAGGTGACAGTATGGAGTTTGCAAAGTGCCTTCATCAAGTAATTAATTTTGTAATTGTATATTCTACTCAGAAAAGTGTGTGTGTAGGAATAGAGCAGTGATCCGAGCGTGTACGAGTTGGACTGACGCGGATTAATTTTTTTTACTTCTCGAGTGCACATCTGAGGGGGGCGGAGCCCCGGGTTGCGATCGTTAGTGCCAAGGGGAATGAAGCCTCCGATTAACAAATATATAAAAATATGCTCTTTATGTTATTTTGGTTTTTACAATTATTTGCATTTCATATTAACGCGCTGCTACTTACAAAAATACGACCAAAAACCTATGTGTGAGGGAGTCTATTCCCGAATTTTACTAAAACTCGTAGTGTGTCCTTTTAAACGAAACGAATTCTACTACAGCACAGTGATCCGAGCGTGCATTTTCCATTAAAATTGCTCTTCATTTTTTTGGAAAAAACTGAAAAAAAAAACTGTATTTGAAAGTAAGAACTCTATTCAGAAACCCTCACAGAACTTTCTCTAAGTGCAGTTTACAAAGTTGTAACTGACAAATTTTAAAGTTACTTTACCAAATTTAATGAAATTTGCCGTTGTTTTATGGAAAGAATCGCAACAACTGAAAGCAGTTCAATAAAAACGCACTTCTGGTTTACTAATTTTCTTGGAACTCGGAATTTTGGCAATCTATTTATTTCCAATTAATTTTGCTTAGATGGTAAAATTGTATAATCAACTAAAGGTAGCCGTTTAGAGGAAAACATAACCCTGCCCCTTCCCCAAAAGCCCTCTTAAATAATTCACTCGGAGAAATGTTTCAAATAAAAGTTGTAGCTCTTTATATGTGTCATTCGCATTCCTAGTTTAATAAAATCGTTGGAGCCGTTTTCAAGAAAATACCAGGAAACTGAAAAATACATTTCAGTAAAAACGCACTTTCGGTCATCCGATTTTAACAAAAAGGTTATTCTCAGGTCTTCTGTTATCACTTTGACGAAATATTGAGTTAAATTTTTTTTTTCTCGAACAAATCGTGGTTCCCTACAGCATCGAGCGCAATTGCCCTCTTCCAAACAACACGATTCTCTGCCTGCTCTTCCGTCATGCTATAACCAGCCATCATCTCCTCCACCTGGTCCCTCCATCTAACTCTGGGTAGACTCCCCCCCCCCCACCACGCTGTACATCACCACCCTAAGCAATCTTTACATCGATCCTCAAGAGGCTGATCTTCACATCATCCTCCAAGGTATCCTACTGCACGGCGTAGAATCCTGGGTACTGAACAGAAGACAGCGCGAGAGACTCCTGGCAGTGGAGATGGATTTTTGGAGGAAACCTGCAGGATGTTCGAGACGAGACAAAGTTAGAAATGACGACATTGGGAAGAGGATGGGTGGGAAGAGGAACATCTTGGAAATCATTGAGACTAAGGCACTAACGTGGTATGGCATGTGAGGAGGATGGGCCCAGTAAGATTGCCTAGGGTGGTGATGGACGAGGTGGATGGCCAAAGGAGGAGAGGTACACCCAGAGGTAGATGGAGGGACCGGGTGGAGGAGATGATGCTGGTTATGGCCTGACGGAAGAGCAGGCAGAGGATCGTTTTGTTTGGAAGAGGGCAATTGCGCACGTGGAGGAAACCCCGAGAAAAAAAATTAAGTTTGAACATACTGCAAATTTTCGTTTTTGAGATATGCTGTCTCCCTCTCTCTCTCGCTCTCTCTCTCTCTCTCTCTCTCACACACACACACACACACACACACATATACAGACCAATTGCAAAAAAAAAAATACACTTTTTGTGGACTCAGGAGACCTCAAAACGGATATTACAGTGAAAAATAGATATTGAAAATTTGACACGATTACAATACCTCCTCTTACTAACAGTAAGAGAAAGTAAAAACTTGTATAATAGTATCAAAATTCATATGTTTTATATTTCAAACTAGGTACAAATCTCTTTTAAATATCTTCATTTTCCAAATATAGCGCTGATGAAGAGAAGAAGTTGATTGAAACGTTGACTAAAAAGTTGAGAAATTGGCCAATTCTCCCTACTGCCTACTGCAAATTCCTTATGGAAATGAGAAAAATAGCCATTACCTTTAGCTAATAAAGCAACTAGCATTCAGCGATTACAAAATCCCCTGAACAAAATATCTTTGAGATATCAATGTTACTGACAATAGTAGATTGTTTACAAGGGATAGGTTAGAATTGAGGAGGCGATCATAAAATATTCTGCAACATGTTGCGCCATCTATCTCACTTGTGTAACCTTTCTATCGTAATGTAACATTGTCTTTCTAATTAGTAGTATTTATAACGTGCGAACGTTCGCAAATTAAGTACTGGCTGTTTAACACCGGTTGAACAACCCTTGCACACTACCCTATTTAAATAGATCCACACTTTTAGGCAGATTAGTTCAACCTCAGCAGATGACATTAAATATAAATTGAACTTCACAGCAAAAGCCAGCGTTAGTAATGTAATAATAATGCATGACACATGTAGATTCTTCAACTTAGAAAATTCCTTATTATTGGTGGTAAGACACTGTATGTTGAATATTTTCTTTTAGTTGAAGAAAAAATTAGATGCAGTGAAAATCCAAACAGAAGATCATTTAATCGCCACTGATCCTGAAACGAATAGAAAATATAATGCACCTTTTGAAAAAGTAAGAAATTTCTTACTATACACTATTAACCTAGATTTATAGATGTTAGGCTTGAAAATTGTTTAATTTGCTGCAGGAAATATCAAGACTAGAAAATAAGATTCATTTGGTTAATGTAAACATTTTGGAAATGCGACATATGCAGAAGAAATATTTGAAAATGCGGCAAAGTCTTCGAGATGATAGAGTTTATTTTGAGAGTACCCTGGAAAAGTATGAAGCGGAGCTAAAAAAACAAAAGGCCGAAGTTAAAAGATTGCAGGTACATTTCTGTTTATTGACTACACTTGATGCTGTCTGGTAGAGTTGTAATTTATATGCACCAGTTTACCTCGCAATTATTTTCAAGAGACTAGGTCTTGTATATATAAAAATATACATAAAAATCTGGGGTGAAACTCTCACTTTCACACTAACACTTTCTCTTATGCTAATTAATACAATTTTGTTAAGACATTTCTTTAAAATTGCAACATTGTATTGCTTAGTTGGGCTGACATATCATAACAAAACTTGTGCAAATTCAAATTTAAACTAACTAACAGACTCCCAATTCCCCTCTAAAATCAATTTTATTTAGAAAAATGTTTCAAATAAAAGTATAAAAATCAAATAATCAATATTTAATAATTCATTCGTTTTAACCTATAAAGCAAGCTGTCAAAGTTTAAAGGAAATTATTGTATCCGTTTTCTAGAAAATTCCAAAATACTCAAAAGACCTATTCTGTAAAATCGCACTTCCGTTTAACCCATTTTCTGCTGCTATTGTGTATATATAATTTTTATTTTTATTTAATTTAATTGTAATATAGTACCAACACAAAATGTATTTTGCCTGTAATGGTGTTGTCTGAAAGAGAATGAATTGACGTGTAGAAAACGTATATTATTCTGAGATGGTACTTTGGAGGAAAGCATAAAGCTACTGTTCCCACAGAACCTCCAAAAAATAAATTTTCCCGGGAAATAAAAGTTATAGGTATTTGTGTAAGTAGATAGTATACGAAGTTTAAAGAAAATCGTTGGAGCCGTTTTCGAGAAAATCACAGAAACTAAAAATACATTCAGTAAAGTCGCACTTCCGGTTGATGGATTTTGCCCGAAATCTTGGTGGCTGATGCGGTGATAGTACCTAATCGGAATACCAAGTTTGAGCTTCCTGCGACTTTTCGTTTTTCAAATATTCTGTTAACCTCTACATACATATGCAGACCATACCTTTTTTTCTTATTTAGGAGACTTCAAAACATATATTTCCGTTGAAAACTAGAGTAAATGTATGTTTCTGTCCGGAGACCGTTTGGTACGGAATACCCACTGAATCTGGAATGTCATGGTAAGCCCAAGCTGGTGTCAGGAAGATGTGGTAAAACCGTAGGTCATATTCAGGCGGTTGCTTACCTATGGCCGGGCTAGTGACCATTCTAGGCCTTTAACTTGGGAAATTGTTTCCTCTACAAAATATTACCATGGGATCGTGAGCTAGTCCTGCGGAGTTTTGTCTCCGTGCTCACGTGTTGAGGAAAGTTTTCATGGTGGTCGAGGATTTGCAGTGATGATAGTAGAGTCCCAGTATATCTATTCAGTAGGAAGAAGTTAGTTGGTTTGCTTTCGGGAATAGTTCCGCCTTCTCCCATTCCCTCACAACAACATGTCCGGCGACCGGCAGTGCACTGTGAAGGCTTCGGGTGCCAGGGCCGTAGATGTTGACGCGCCATAAATTTAAAAAAAGAAAAGAAGAAATGTTGACTCGACGGTGCACTTCAGATCGTACAGATGATCGCACTATCATCACTCGTCCCTTTCGTCAAGTTTAATGATTTAGTCTGTTTACACTAGGCGTGCTGGGTTCGACTGGGCAGTACTACATTTGCTATATTGAAATGATTTCCAAACAAAATTCCTCGAAACTTAACTGGATATTCGTTTTTGTATTTCACCAAATTCTATGTAAATAATAAATTACTAGACAGTTATAGTAAATTTTGATTATTTGAAATTAATTAAAAATTTTCTAAAGAGATTTCAAAATCCTAGAGGATCCAAATTGCAAAGTTATCGAATAAAAAATAAATGAATTCTCAAGAAAATAAATTGAATATCTCTAAATTTAGAGACTTAATCAGGACTTGTAATCACTTACGGATCAGGAATTAAAGTTTTGGTAACAAAACAGGTGGAATATTTGAGATCAAATAGACACGACCTTGTAACAAGAATATAAATACCAATATAACAACAAATATCAAATTGCAAATAGTTTATTTAGATAACCTTAACAATGAGAGGCGTATGTACATTGTAGGGCGTTAAAGAAGAGGCGGTGAGGTTGCGCGACAAAGCTAGAAAAGCGTTGGCCAAACTTGAAGCCGAAGGCATCGCCAAGGGACTTCAACGAGAGGCGGAACTGGAAGCCATGAGGTTCGCCAATTAGCATGTTCTGTTAAGTTAAATTTGAAAATTTTCTCTATTGCTATAGGAAATTTAGGGAAATTTTCATTTTGTACACGGCAAATGAACACAGACAAATTTTGACCATTATCGACATCATCGAATATTTCATTGCCCTCCACCTAGTGGCTTTATTATAAATATAATTTTAATTAGATTTTAGTAGGGTAAATAAGAGGAGTCTACGTCCATTTTACAGTGTGGCATAATCTATAAGCTTTTTTTTTATTAACTTACACTATTATGGCTTTTCCAATAATATCGATTTATTGAAAACCATTTTCAAATTATACATAACAAAACACTGTCTTCCACTCTACTCAACCTGTCTGAATTACATTACTATACATTTACATGTAAACGAAATATTTTAGTTATTGTTTTATTCTAGGTAAACTTTGACTTCATTAGCAAAATTATTGGAAAATCTTCATCTTTTTGTCTTATTAGTATTTTGTTTATTTCTAAAGATTTCTATATCTTTCTAACATGTCTCAACCTGTCTGAACATGCCATGACCGATCATGTTTCTTATATAAAATTCTTTTTTAATATCTATGGATGTTATTAGTCACCATGCTTGAGTATGTCATGATATGTAAACTGCTGCTTTGAATTCAAATAATAAAAAAAATCTCAATAATATATGTAGGTAAAGAAATACAAACAAGAAAAAATATAAATTAGTTAATTTATTAAAAGATTACAAAATATATACATATACAGTAAAAACATAAACAACTTTTACACAAAATAAAATTCTTCTCTTCTTAAATCAAAAGATTTTACAGAAAAAATGACTATCCAAAACAAATTTGTAAATTCAGAAAATATAATCAAGCAAAAACGAAGTAGGCAGAGTTCGTCGTCTTTAATAATTCGCCTTGATACCACATTTATACAACTCATTCAGAGTTTATGGTTTTTTATGCCGCGCCATTGACCAACATTCATACAATCAAGACAAAATATATTTTTTTTCCAGTAAGTCATTTGTGATATCGCTCATTTCATTTTATACCATCCGTCAGACAGTCCCGTTAGTGATTATACATAAAAAATCTCCTCTCAAAATTACTGTTGATTGCTTGAACTGAATACATTAAAGTGTAATACATTAAAGCCCCCATAGTCAAACATATTAGTTAACCATGTGACGTTTATTCGCCAACTGTATCTATCGCAAATGTCATTCTGCCATCATTCTTTTATCATCATATGGGGAGAGGGAAGCCTTATTTATTTTAACTGTGTTTACTTCATGATGAGATGATTGGATCTGTTGCATAATGGTTCTAAATATTTGTTTATTTTTAAACAGTAAAAATAATCATCGAAAGTAATAAATTTTTTAACAACCGCAGTTTTTACAGCTTTGGCCTTTACCAATTTTTATAGAATACATTTTTTCTCTGAGACCCCGAAATTCCTCAATAATTTTTCTGTTCGCTTCATCTTTAAATTTCCCGACTACTTTTTTATTCGTTGTAGAATAGCAAGGGTGATTTACCGGATAATCGGATGTATCAAGATACTCAATTAATGACATCATATCCAAAAACCACTACGTATAACTATCCAACTATTGCATCACTTCTGTCGGGTTTTTACTCCACTATTGAGAATGTAGTTCTGTATGTATGTTCTAAAGTTCATACATTTTTGTGCAATAGAAGTGGAGATCCCGACTCCGTAAAAGACCGCTTGTTTCGAAACCTCAAAGAAAAGATAAAACCGGATGGACACAAAAGAAAAGACCCGGGCATTTGAAAACATGATATCAAAACTGCAACGTGGAACATTCGTTCCTTATACCGACTTGGAGCACTTAAGCTTTTTATAACTGAATTTGATAAATGTGACTTGGGTATATGGCGCTCCATAAAAGGAAATGCGATGGATCGGAAATGGAGTAATGGATAGACGCAACACTTTATACTACAGTTTGGATGGGAAGGAATATCATTTTGGACCAGGGTTCCTCGTTAATTAGAGAATGAAACAAAAAATAATTGATTTTAAAGCTTATTCGCCAAGAGGATGTATGATACGACTTAAATGACGTTTCTATAACTAGAGAATCATTAATGTATATGTCCCCCAGAAGATCCCCACTGAAGAAATTAGAATGAATTTTATGACTTAGTGAGGAGAGCATAGGATGGATGTCCGAGATACGATACAAAAATAGTCCTGGGTGACCTAAATGCTAAGATAGGCTGCGACTATGATAGCCCAAGCATTGGACAATATAGCCTCCATACAGACTTCATGGTTATAGGAGATACGCTTTTCCAACACAGAAATATACATAAAGGGACATGGACTTCTTCTGACGGCCGAATTGTTAATCAGATCGGCACTTCTTAATTGACAAACGACGTAAATCCAACTTAATCGATGTAAGAGTATTTAGGGAAGCTATCATGGATAGCGATCATTGCCAAGTAATTGGCAGACTCTGTGCAAGCCAATCATAAAAAAGAGAAAAATGTAAAGGTGCAAAAATTTAGCACTCATTTGCTACAGATCCAGCATATAAGAGAAAGTTTTCAGGAAAAAGTAAGTAAAAAGTTGAAAAATGCTGAAGCCAGTGGTTCTGACGACTTATTATGGATGGATTTAAAGAACTCTATAATTGCTGCGGCGGAGTATGTTCTGTGATATGCATCGAAAATCAAAAGAAATGACTGGTTTAACGATGTGTACAGCGAAGTACACGACCAAACCAAAGAATGATTCTGACAATGTTACAGAATAAGAGAACTAGAACAGCAGAGGGGGAATAAAGGAGAAGGAGAAAGAAAAAAAAGGCGCAAAGATGAAAAAAGAGAGAGTTAATGAATAAAGCCTTAACAGAAACACAGAACGCACGCCAGTGGAGGATGATGAAAGATTTCTATAAAAAAGTAACGTAAGACTGGAATGAATTTAAACCCAATACGATTATATGTAGAGACAAAAATGGGAATATCATAGGAGATACGAAAATGTCCTCAAAAGATGGGTGGAACATTTCGATGAACTGCTCAACTCTGTGGTGAATGCCAGAGTAGAGCTGACTGGTGATATAGTTATGATAGAAGAAGAAGATTTATTGTATCGTAAATGAATAAACATACTCCCATCAGTTGATGAAGTCTGTGAAGCCCTCCATAAATTAAAGAACGAAAGAAGAAATAAATTAAAGCCCCTAGAAAGGATGGAATCCTGGGAGAACTACTGAAAGAAGCTGGGGAGGAATTCAATAAACAACTGACACACTTTGTGAGCTTGTTATGGGAACGGGAGCGAACCCGGAGGAATGGAACACAAATATGATTCCTTAATCCATAAGAAAGGAGACCTCTACTATGCTCAAACCACAGAGGCACATCATTTTTAAACACAGCTTATAAAATCCTCTCAAATAATTGATTTACAAGAATACAGCCATGGATCGAAGGCAAAATTGGGATTTACCAATATGGGTTCACTAAAGGAAAATCAACTAGTGGCCGTTATAAGTAAGGCCGATAATGGAAAAAACAATGGAATATAATATGGAAATGCATCCTTTATTCCTCGACTTCAGATTAGCTTACGACAAGTAAGCAGGTCAAAGTTGTTTACTGCTTTGGAGGGATTGGAGATTCCTCTGAAATTGGTTCGCTTGATTAGAGTAACCATGAGCAATTTGGAATGTCGTATCAGAGTAGAGTCAGAACTGTCAGAGCCAGTAAGGACACAAAATGGTCTAAAACAGGGCGAGACATTCTCATGTCTCCTATTTAATATAGCTCTGGAGAAAGCAGTAATGGACTCAGAAGTGGACATTAGTAGGTATATATTCAATAAAAAGCACTCAACTCGCGCATGCCGACGATAGATAGATAGATAGATTCTACCGGGGGAATGGCTACTCAGCCTACGCCACCGCGACACCCCAAGGATCTATTGTGGCACCCCCCTAGTTGGAGACCCTCCCCCTATCCTGTCCTTAACCGAACTGTGGAATTGGGGGGGGCTCCCAGGTGGTCAATCAGAGCACCCGCCATCAGAGCACCCTCTCGAGTCCTGCTTGCCTTAGAAGACTTAATAGGTCCGAGAGAGGGCCCTGGCTGAGGCTTGTTGGCACCAGCTTCTCTTTACCAAAGAGGCGGTACCTTAGCCAGACCAGCCCCTCGCACTGACATACCACATGCAGTGCCGTCTCCTCTTCTTCCTGACAAAACCTGCACAGGCTATCCGTTGCCAGGCCCATGCGATGCATGTGCTTATTTAATCTACAGTGGCCAGTGAGAATGCCAACTGCTATCCTTATGGCCACCCGGCCTAGTTGGAGTAATTCTGCAGTTAGCTTGGGCGAGTAGCTATAGATAAACTTTTTCGCCTGTCTCTGGCCTGGAGTTTTGACCCACCATTCCCTTGATCGGTCCTGCATCCATAGCTTAATGGATGCACTCCTGAGGCATCTTGAGACACCACAGAACGGCTCCGGCCCGATAAGCGCTCCCATTGAACCCTCCCGGGCCAGGCGGTCCGCCGCCTCATTGCCTCTGTGACCCGAGTGCCCAGGTACCCAAACCAGGAAGACCTTATTATGGCTACTAATTTCCCTTAGTGCACCTAGGCAGTCCCACACCAGCCTTGAGCTGATCTCCCACGAGTCAATTGCCCGCAGAGCAGCCTGGCTATCCGAATAAATGACGACTCTGGAGTTATGCACTCCCCGTCTTCTTATTTCGGCGGCGCAGATAATAATCGCGACTAGCTCCGCCTGAAAGACCGTAGCTAGCCTTCCCAGGCTCACCGAGATATTACATCTCGGATGAGCCCCGTACACGCCGGCTCCCACTCCGTCACCCATCTTGGACCCGTCCGTGTACCACATAGATTCGCCTGTAATTGGCGGCCCATTCTTCCATGCCCCTCTGTCTAATATCAAGACTTTGAAGGGTTTTTGGAAGTCATACCTAGGAGTCATCATATCCGTAGGCAGGCCCAAAATCGGGTCCGCCTCCAGCTCCTCCCATAGGTCTTGATGCTTCCCAGTGTGCCTGGGATAAATGGGCGCTTGTCCCTGTTGTAGTCGTGCCACAACTGCTCTTGCAACGCCTTGGACGTAGATGTGGAGTGGTGGAAGGTTTAACAGGACCTCCAAGGCCGCAGTGGGGGTAGTCATCATGGCACCCGTCGTACTCAAACAGGCCAGCCTTTGAATACTTCCGAGCGCTCCCGGCCCCCCCATCTGCAAGGTCTTTGTCCACCACGCCACCGCCCCGTGGGTTACCATTGGTCTCACGACACAGGTATAAATCCACAGAGCCATCTTCGGACTTAATCCCCAACTTTTACCGCATAGCCCTGCACGCCCATGGCGATTTTGGCTTTGTGTGCGGTGATATTAATATGGGAATTCCATGTCAGCCTTCGGTCAAAAGTGACCCCCAAATATTTGGCTTCCATGGCAAAGGGGATCGCGACCCCTCCGAGCATTGGCTGTTGTAAGCCTTGTAAATTTCTCTTCCTTGTAAAAGGAACCACTTGAGTTTTGTGGGGATTGATGGAGAGACCCTCCGCTCTACACCATTTGTTCACAATATTGAGCGCCCCCTGAGTGCGCTCCGAGACGGTTACCGCGAACCGCCCCCTCACCACGATCGCCAGATCGTCCGCGAACCCTAGGCAATGAAAGCCTTCCGCGGTTAATTTGGTCAGGATGTCATCGGCTAACAACGTCCACAGCAATGGCGACAAAACGCCTCCCTGCGGACAGCCTCTACTCACCCTGGCCACAAGAGATGAATTGTCGATGGTGGCTATATTAGTCCTTCCCAAAAGACTAGTCCTTATCCACTGACTAATTGTAGGGGGCGTGCCCCTTCTTGTCAGTGCACCAACAAGAGACTCTGAGGACACATTATTAAAGGCGCCCTCTATATCCAAAAAGGTGACTACCGCAATTTCCTTGTCGTCAAGCGACTTCTGGAGTAGCCTATTTAGGTCGTCCAGAGCCAAATCTACGGACTTCCCTGCCTGATAGGCATATTGGCGATTATTGAGAGGATTAATCCTCAAAATCTCGTCCCTTATAAACCTGTCAACCATCCTCTCCATCACCTTCAACAGAAAGGAGGACAGGCTTATTGGCCTAAACGACTTTGGCGTTTGATCTACCGATCTCCCTACTTTCGGGAGGAACACGACCTTCACCTGTTGCCATTCTATCGGTATGAATCCCCAGGCCAAACAGCCTCTAAAGATCCTACATAGGTGTGGTGTCAACACCTCCACCGCCTTCTGCAGGAAGACGGGGTAAATTCCATCCACGCCTGGTGCTTTATAGGGCTTGAATCTTCCAATCGCCCATCTTAGCCTATTCGGCTGTATGACGTGATTCGCGATTTTCCAATCCGCCCGACCAGGCCTTCTCAGCCCCTCAACCTCTGAAGGGGCCTCTCCATAAGAGGACCCTGGGAAATGTGTGCTCATGAGCAACTCCAGCGACTCCTCTATCGAGTTAGTGTAGGTTCCGTCATCTTTCTTCAGGAACCCTACCCTGTCCGCAGTACCTTCTCTTGCTAAGATTCTGTGGATTCTCGCGCACTCCGAAGTGTCTGCTACGTCCTCACAGAATCTTCGCCAGGCTTTACGCTTGGCCTTCCTTATTTCGACATTATACTGCGTCAGTACCCTTCTATACGATGCCCAGTCTTGGTTGATTTTGGCTTTGTTAAACAGCCTCCTCACCTCTCTCCTCCTTCTCTCGAGGTGATCATTCCACCAGACCGTCTTCGACCTATTAGGCCTTTCCCTCTCCGGACAGTTTTCCCTGTAGGCGTCCAAAATCGCCTCGGTTACCTGTGCCACTGCCCGTCCCAGACTTCCTATTGTCCGTACATCCACTTTAAGGTCACCGAGAGACTCACTGAGACTCCCAACAAATCCCTCCCAGTGGGTCTCCCTCGGGCTTCGAAGCCTGGTAATGACCAATGGTGGAGTGCATATATCAAACCTTATGTGCCTATGATCCGAGCACGATGGCTCACTTGATACATGCCAGTGAGCAATTTTGCTCAACATACAGCGCGAGGCTAGCGTCACATCCAGCACCTCCCTCCTAGCTGCAGTCACGAAAGTTGGTTCCAAGCCTACATTGGCTACATGCAACCCTTCACCAGTAATGAATTCATAAAGGTACTTACCCCTTTGGTTGATATCGGTGCTCCCCCAGGCAGTGTTGTGCGCGTTGGCGTCGCATCCCAGCACCAGCTGCAAGTTCCCACCTCTGCAGTAGTCCATTACTCTTCTCAGTAGACAGAGGGGGAAATCCTCATCACCGGGGAAGTACACAGAGCTAATAACCAGACTTTCCGCTCCCTCTTCGGTGTTGATAGTTAGGAGAGCTGTAACAAAATCGGCGGAGCACAGCTCCGGTATTAATCCACAGCTCACCTTGTTACTATGCACTATACACGCTCGGGGTCTACTTACAGACTTGTTGTACAGCACCTTCCCAAATTTCGGATGCAGTCCTCGGACGATCCCCCCATGGCACCACGGCTCCTGCAGTAGGGCTACATGTAGCCCCTCCCTGTCGAACCTCCTACTAAGCACGGCCGAAGCGGCCCTTGCATGGTGGAGGTTCGCCTGCACCATCTTGATCGCCATGTTAGGTCTCCGAGGGGGGCGGAACGTCGGCCCCGGGTCCCAAGGGTCGCCCCCCGGCTTCCGCAACCTCCGGCAACCGCTCCTGGCCTTGAGACCTGTGGAGCAAGCCGGCATCGCTTCCGCCAGGAGACGCACCCACCGGGACCCCCGCCTTAACGTCCGCCCCCTCCTCTATCCGCCCCTCCTCTATCCGCCCCTCTCCTACGGGTAGTACGGCCAGGGCAGCCTGCAACGCCGCCATCTCTCCTTCCAGGCCCCCCTGACCCCCCTTTGGCAAGTCCACCCTCACCAAGCTCTCGGCCTGTGGCTGATCTCCTTCCACTTCCATCGCCTTGGCCTCCTCCGAGCTTTTGCTTTTCGGAAGCTTGTGACGAAAAGTCACTCGCCCCCAACCAAAATAGGGGGACATGTTCAGCCTTTTAAGCTCCGCCAGTGACCCCCTGTCCATTGAGAATGTCCAGAGACACCCACCCTCAACAGGGAAGCATCCCCAGACCCTCCACATTTTGGTTTTCAGCCCCTGGTTGCTCACTTCTAAACGATGGAGCACCCTTTCAGCCTCAACCTGCTTGCCCCCCACGTTGGGGATGAAGACCTTACAGGTCTCTGGGCCCGGTATGTCCCTCCCCTCGAGTTTAACCCCGGCTTACACCTTCCCAAGGTTTAAGCTTTGCGATAATCTCCCTCAGCCACCCCAGACTATCGTCCCCTACGCAGGTAATGACAAGGAACCCTGGTTTATGGGCACATTTGGCCAACCTGACCTGCGGCCCGCCTCTTGGGATCTTGTCGTATTCCCCCAAAATGGCATTTTGGATGGCCTGTAGTTCATCCATGCCTAACTGGTAATCGGGGAAGCCCTTCTGCACCACGGCAATTTTCGCCGATGAGGAAGCCTCACTGTAGGATTTCTCCACAGTCTTGGCTTTAACCTCTTGGGCGGCCGCTGCTGCTGTGGGGATTCCCCCTCCGACCTTGGCCTCTTAGTCGCCTGTGTCGTACGTTCTACCCATTGAAGGTAATTTTCCCTTATTAACTGGCGTTTGGCCTGAAGATACTCCTGGCCCGCCTCAACGCGAGCTTTGAGCTCCTTCCTGGAGAGCCCTGACAGCCTGGCGGCTTGAACGTCCTTGTCTGTCATGTTCTCGATCGCTTCTAGCGACCCCGCTTTAAAGTTTCGCCCGGCCTTTGCCTTGGCCTTTTGGACAGAGGAGCCCCCAGGCCCGCAGGCCCGGCCTTTGGCAGTCCCTGGCATAACGCCAGTTTCCACCGTGGCCATAGTGGCTGCGGGACCGGGAGCCCCACCATCTGTGCCTTGGGCAGTCACCGTAAACCTACTACCTGGGCTTTGGCTGTGCTGGTTGTGGGGTTACTCCCCTCCCCATGGCCTGTCGCCCCAGTTCTCGATGGCATCCATGCCTGAAGTTTTAATTTTTTCTTTTTTTTACCCATATGATTCCCACGAGTAGCTAGGGATAGGGTCGTCCACCCGACCAGAGCCCCGCATTAGCCGGGCAAGGCTAAATACTCCGGGGTTTCGCCCGGTGCCCCGGAGGCTCCGTTATCGACACAGTACCCCTGTGCCATCCATCCCTCGGCACGGAACGCGTAACACCCTAGATTGGGCCCTACTAACAGGTCTGTACTATGTGCGTGTACGTGTTGTTGTGTGTGTGTTCGTAATTGTGTATGTTCCCCGTAATTGTGTTGTAAGATGTTGGGCTGGGATGTTCGCAGGGTCGCCCTTACCTGAGGGGGCAGCTAATCCACCCCCCATCCCACGATAGAGGAAGTGAGGGATCGGGTTGGACGGGAAAGCAGGATGGGGGTACACTAAAGAGGTGGCCCGCGGTGGGTTGCCGCCAGGCCCGCCATTGCCCTGTTGGCCGCTCTCAAAGAGCGCGTTGCCCGGTCCTCACGGCGTGGACGTAGGGTTGGCTAGCCCCTCACATACGTATAGTACAAACTCAGTTTACATGACCTTCGTATAATCGAACTTCTTTGTCTTCATATACCACTGAACGAAGAAGATATACCCTAAGGCCAAGACAGACAAGCGGTACATGTATGCGGGAAGGACAAAGTATTTATGAATATTGGGATGATCCCATTCGGCCATTCATCCAGGTTGTCCTAAAACCTGTCTTTTATACCTACTTTCCTTTATATTTATGTTAGCGCAACTGACTACAAATTTCCAAGTCAGTTTCTTAATTTATTATACTTATTAACTGTTGTAAGAGAATGTTAAGTCAGTGTTTACCTTCAGATTTTTTTATTTTATTTTACTTGCTGTTAACAAGCAGGGGAATTTAAACTATATCCATAATTACCAAGTTCCCACTCATATATCAATGATCAATAGTATTTTAGTTCAATATTTTACCAGTTTATATATGTTACAGTTATATTTGCTTTAAACAATTTTTAATAATTATATTTTATATAATTATTAAATTTAATTTATAATAGCAGAGATTGAGTGTGAGATTCATTATCGAACCACCCTATGTTATTGTGGTAGAAAGGATCAAAATTTATATTCTAAAATTATTTTTTCGATTGAAGGCATTGTAACAATAAATTATGTCCCTCTCGGTCTGTATACACTGTCGTAAATATTGTAATGATATGGTCTTACTTTCGTATCTCCATGTTTGCAGACCCTGATAAAAATGAATCCCTTAGTAAACTAGTAGTCGTAGCTGAAGGCTTGTCTTTCGAAATTTCAGAAACCATCAAATTAGCTTATCAAAATACACATTTCCTGATTTGACGAAAAATATCGCACTTTCTGTTCAGATCAAAAAATTAACCAGCACTTTGAGAAGCCAAAGCTGTTCACGCTATTTGGATCAAATAAATAAAACTAGAGAGAACATTATTATTCAGCGATTGGACCTTGCAAGAGTATCTTGTGGAACTTCTGTAAAGCGCATATAGTCATTGTTTACTTCCTTTGGCATTATCCACGGTCTCTCTAGGTACATTTCATGCGATAGATACCACTAAATGGACAAGTTATAAAGATAATTTATTATGCTTTACTCATAATAAAGAAGTGTTAACTCCTCTTTATAAATTTTATGATTAAAAAAAGTACTTAACTGGCTCTACCCTTCAATATATATGTATATATCAGCTTTAAAATAAGAGAAGCACTTTATAAATTAGAATGGGAACTTTACTTAAAAAAAAAAAAAATTGACTCGTTTTTCTTTGTGTTGGAGTAATCAAACAATATATTTCCTTCCCAATAAACCAATTTCTAAAGTCGATTTGAATTCAATTAAGAATTGTTTAATGCAGTTGTGGAAAGTGTTCATGCTTTCTAAAATCTAAATTTAACAGACGTTTAGAATATATTTTAGTATGTTTTGAACGAAGGTTCTTCTTTCTGTGGCTCTATAATGGGTTTGTGAAGGACAGAAAATGGTTAAATAGGATCCAAAGAGAGAGATCCATAGCAGACAGAGAGAGAGAGAGAGACAAAAATGACAGAACCACTCTCTCGGACTAGAGTGGGAGAAACTGCTTAAATACACCGACGGAAGAGTATTCAACGAGTCTTATTCAGAGTTCATACAGCAGTCACTACGCGTCATCAACCATTCTCTTTACCTCTCACTACCATTCTATATATTTTAGTGTAAATTCGAGGCAGTCAGTGTTGCTTTTATATTATACAGTGTTCAACTTCACTTCTAGTTCATTCATTCAAACCAAACCATTTTCTCTCTTCCACAAACTCATTATAGCTCTGTAGACCTTGAGAAACTATAATGTGACCTTTGCTTGAAGCCTTGTCTGTCAGACATCCCTAACATTTGCTACCTTTTGCAATGATCTGAAGCCGATCTTCTTCAAATCTTCTTCCATATCCCAAGCGGAAAATGATCGGCATTTATATGTGTAGATAATGTGCGAATTCGTTGGAGCCAATTTCGAAAAAATTACGATTAACTAAAAAAAATCATTGAGTAATGTCGAACTTTTTGGTTGATTGATTTTGACCAAAACCTTGTTACCTTATCCGTGTTACCAAGTCTGATTTTGCTGCGATTTTTCATTTTTGGTATACATTGTTCACATACTACCCATTTCCCAAAAAACATTTTGTTCGTATCACCTTAAAATTTGTATTTCCGGAACACAATTTCGGAAATTTCGCATAATCGAAATACTTCCTCTTATAGAGTAAGGGAAAGGCAAACAAAATGTTTCTTTATTTACCTAATTAATAAATTTATTAGTTCATAAAATTTGTTGATTTTTTGTATTTTTTTTTTTTCCAGGATAAACACTATCTTTGCGTGATGGCATCAGATACTCCAGACCAGAACTTAACGCAGTACTTTCCAATCTGTAATGATTTCATTCATGCAGCACGACTGAGAGGGGGCAATGTATTAATTCATTGGTAAGAACTATCATTTTTTGTATAAAACTTTGATCTTACAAAAAAAATATGTTAATTTTTTAATTAAAACACACTTTTAAATAAGCATTTTTTTCTTTCATCTGGTATCTCGAGACTTGTGGTTCCGGGAAAAATTAGGTTTCAAAATTTTGAAACCATTGCAAAGTTCGTTTTACAGCAATAAGTGAGTGTATAAACACTGTTTATATAGCTAAGTAGAGTTTCAAAAATATTTCTTTAATAACAACATGTATAGATTAACTTAGAATCCCTTATGATTATGGAGCAATAGCCTCCTGCTTGTGTGTTAAGATGGCAAGTCTACCCACGATCAGTTGATCAAGCCATAGGCGATTAGTCAAGCTGTATCCTCTAGTGGATGAGTTAAGGTTGCAAGCGCCAGGTCTAAGCTCAGTTGCTTGCAATTCAGGTAGAGTTAGTAGCGGTCGTGGTTTAAAGCAATAATTCCATTAACAGAGGGTTTACCAGTTCAACGAGAGGAGCATCGCTATTTAAACTTAATCCTGGTGCTAGTCATAGCTAGAAATGCATCTGCTAGATGTGTTCCTGGGTCTACTAGCGAGATGTGACCACTAATGTGGGATCATAAAAAAATCTGCTGTGAAACACTCACGCGACATTCTCTTACTGCGAAATGGCAAATTTTCTTCACACTTACAATTCTTATTACGTGTTTAAAACCGTCGGCATATTTTTACGGACAAAATCCCCAAAAAATTGAAAAACCTATTCAGTAAAGTCGCATTTTCGCTAAACAGTTTTCCTTAAACTGAAATTTTGGCAACTTATATAATTCTAATTGATATTATTTAATTGACAGAATTATCAACTAAATTGTCCGTTGATGGACTGAAATAGCACTTGAGAGAAAACCATAACCCCAACCTCTCAATCCCTAAAAGTACCCTTAAATGAATTTTCCCGGAGAAATATTTTAAATAAAAGTTGTATCGCTTTATATGTATAGTTGATATATCAAGCTTAAAGAAAATCGTTGGAGCCGTTTTAGAGAAAATAGCAGAAAACTGAAAATTACTTTCAGTAAAGCACAGTTCCGTTCATCCGACTTTCTTTAAACTCGGGATTTCTCAACCTAGTGTTTCTCAACCTGCCTAAGAATGGGTCAAGCGGGAGTGTGCCTTAGTGGATTCCATGATATTAGGATCTTGCACCAGCCCTGCCAAGATAGTTGACATTCTCTTTTTGTTGGCTCAGGGAACTGGTATGTCTAGAAATTGATGAGATCGATCTTCTCCGAAACAAATGATCATTAATTAAATTTTAAAAATGGGTGTCTACCGCAATGAAAAATAATCATTCTATGCTGGCTTATTTTAATGTTCTCACTCTTTACTTTAATTTATGTGGGATAATAAGGTTTAATTCAATAAATTCTGCTACTAAGCCTCCTTAGGCTGCAAGCTTTCTTGTTTATTTAATCATCTTGCTTATTGAATAAATCATTTTCTTTCAGACATTAATTTTATTTTATTTTTTTTTTTCTACCCTAGAGTATACCGTTTTAAATCGAACGCTCAATAAAACTTCTTAATAAGGTTATAAATTTACCCTGAGAGGAAGTACATTTTCCACCTATAGATCAAAGCCACTCCACTCAGAGGAAAGTTGTTGTTGTTATTATAAAGAAAAATTTGGCCCATTATTTCCATTAGGATGTTGTAATTTATTAAATCATAACTTTTGCTTACAATAAATTGTATGCCTCCCAGTGGTGTTCTGTCCGCCTAAATGCACTAGCAAAATCTTCTTAATTCATCTCTATATTCTTTCCGGCCATAAAATATATCAAATGGGTTCATTTAAACTACTATCTAATCTTTATTATGTACACAATTCTTTTCATTCTAAAAAATTATATTTTATTTATTATTTCCCTGTCTTAGTGTGAGATATATACAGCAATATCTGGCCATCTGTTTTTACTTTCTTTTACTCCTAGTAAGAGGAAGTATTGTAATCGTGTCAAATTTTCGATACTGAGTTTTTACCGGAAATATCCGTTTTGAGGTCCCCCCCCCCTGAGTCCAAAAAAGTGGTTTTACCAAATGGTCTGTGTGTGTGTGTGTGTGTGTGTATGTATGTGAATAGCATAGCTCAAAAACGAAAAATCGTAGAAAGTTCGAACTTGGTATTCCGTTTACTTATCACTATGGGATACGACAGTGGGTCATCTGTCAAAATTCCTCAACCGGTAGTACCACCTTTACTTGTTGGTTGTTTTACTTTTTTGCGTTTTTCTCAAAAATGGCTCCGACGATTTTCTTCAAACTTGGTATATCAACTACACATACAAAGAGCTACAACTTTTATTTGAAACATTTATCTGGAAAAATTCATTTAATAAGGGCACTTCTGGGGGAGAGATGGAGTTAGGTTTTCATCTAAAGTGCTATTTCAGTTTATTAAACAATTCCATCATCTAAATAATGTTAATTATAATTGAATATGTTGTTGAAATTCTGAGTTTGAAAAAAATCGGATAACCGGAAGTGAGTTTAATTTATCAGTTTTCTAAATAATTTTTTTCACTTTTTCGCGATTTTCTCAAAAATGGCTCCTACGATTTTCTTGAAACATCGTATATAAACTAAACATGCAAAGATCTACTTCTTTTAATTAAAACATTTCTCTGGGAAAATTCATTTAAGGGCCCTTTTAGGGGAGGGGTGAGGTTACAGCTTACTCTAAAGTGCTATCATAGTTGATTATACAATTCTATTATCCAAAGAAAATTAATTAGAAATAAATAGATGGCCAAAATTCCAAGTTTCAAGAAAATTAGTTAACCGGAAGTGCACTTTTACTGAACAGTTGTTTCAGTTTTCGACGAATTTCGTTAAATTTGGTACACAACTAAAAATTTGGCAATTATAATTTTGAGAAATGGAGTAAGAGAAAGTTGTATGAGTGTTTCACACAAGATTTTTTTTTTATTTATTTTTACTTTCTCTAACTGCTGTTAGAGTAAGTTTTGCGATCGTACTTGATTTTCAAAATTAAGTTTTCACCGGAAATACCCGTTTTGAGATCTCCTGAGTCGAAAAAAGTGGTTTTTAGAAAATGGTCTGTGTGTGTGTTTGTGTATGCTGTGTGTTAACAGAATATCTCAGAAACGGAAAGTTGCAAGAAGCTCAATTTTGGTATTCCGTTTAGGTACTACCTAGGCAAATCAGACAGGAAGATTTCAGACTAAATCCACCAACCGGAATTTCCTCTTTACTGAATGTTTTTTTTCAGTTTTTTGTGATTTTTTTCAAAAACGTCTCCAACAATTTTCTTTAAACTTGATATATCAACTACACAAACTAACAGCTACAACTTTTATTTGAAACTTTTCTCCGGGGAAATTCATTTAAGGGCACTTTTAGGGAAGGGGTCGGGGTTATGGTTTTCTCTAAAGTGTTATTTCAATTATTACACAATTCTCTCATCTAAATAATATTAATTCGAATTAAATATATTGTGGAAATCCCGAATTTGAAGAGAATCGGATGAACGGAACTGGGCTTTACTGAAAGTAGTTTTCAGTTTTCTGCTATTTTCTCTAAAACGGTTCCAACGATTTTCTTTAAACTTGATATCAACTGTACATATAAAAGAGTTACAAGTTTTATTTAAAATATTTCTCGGGAAAATTCATTTAAGGGCACTTTTAGGGGAGGGTTGGGGTTATGGTTTTTCTCTCAAGTGCTATTGTAGTCCATCAACGAACAATTTAGTTGATAATTCTGTCAACTAAATAATATTAATTAGAACTACGTATATAACTTTGCCAAAATTCCCAGTTCGAAGAACACGTAATAAGAATTGTAATTGTAATTACGTAATTGTAAATGTGAAGAAAATTGCCATTTCGCAGTAAGAGAATGTCGCGTGAATGTTTCACAGCAGATTTTTTTTATATAACATTTAAATATTTTACATTTATATAGGTAGCTCGTTTTTTTTTTATTTATTTATTTTTATAGGTTTTGCAAAATATTTTATAATTCATTTCCTTCTTTTTATCTTCCGCTTGTAATAGATTGCCGATGCGACACTTAGCTGTAGCAAATTCATAAGGAACTGCCTTATTGTTTTCTTATTGAAGAAAGTACAACAGAGAATCTGAAGACAGAGCTTAAAATCCTTAGCTGAAAGTACGATTTTATCAAATTTGTTTTTCATTTTTTTTTTCTTCAGATTTTCACGGGAACGGCTCCAATAATTTCCTTTCTAGATATACTAATTAAACATAAGTAAGCCAATGTCTTCTCCGGGAAAATTTATTTTGGAAAGGTTGTGGTTGAGCTATATCTTCATGCTTAACAATGGGTTCTCTATTGTAGCACTCGCAGATTACAATATCCACTCCAGTCTGTTTAATTAAATCAGAGATATTTTCCGTAATAGCCTGCTTCTTTTTGTGGTTAATGATCGGATTCAGGCGTTCGCTCATCATCAGGATGTTTTTTGTCAAACAGTGTGATAACATAAACTTGCACAGGCTATTAGGAAAATATCTCTGATGCTTTCCAGACCACCCACAACAACTGTTTAATTAAACTTAGGGGACTGAAGAAAGACTCCTGGTAAGGCTTGAAGGCGTGAATTTCTCCTCCCAAAGTGGTGTCCCAAGCCACCCAAGCCCCCCTACAGTAACACAGTACATATAGTGCTTTTTCTTCTGCCAAAAGTTACGTAGGCTATCCCATCGTAAGGCCCATGCCATGCAAGTGCTTATTACAATGCCATACAATGGCTAGTGAGAAGGCCTAAAGTATGGCCGCATCTTGTTGGAGTAGTTCTGTATTAAGCCTGGGCCAGTAAGTAGCTATTACTGAACTTTTTTGCCTACTTCTGGCCTAGGGTTTTCACCCATCAATCCCATCTTGCGGTGCCACCGAAAGACCCAGGTCCAGTATGGGTTCCCGTAGATTTTCCTGCCTGTTATGCATATTGACGAACATTGAGGACTAATTCCACAAAATTTCGTCCCTTAAATACCTGTCTGTTACCCTTTCTATTCTTGTCAGTAGAAAGGAGGACAGATTTATTGTCTAAATGTCTTTGGTGTACAATCCGCGATCTTTCCAATATTAGGGAGATACCACTATATTCGCCATATACCAGATTCTTGGAATGAATCTCCAGCTAAACAGCTCCTGATGATTCTACATAGGTGTGAGATCAATACCTCCCCATTTTTTTTGTAAAATGCTTGGGTAAATTCCATCCAGCCATGATGATATAAGGGGCTGGAATCGGGTAGTAGCCCTTCGTAACTTATTCGGCTATTGCAATTTTCCAATATACTCGATTGGATCTTCTATGCGTTTCTGAGCAAATCACGATAGCTCTTTGGCCCTCAGGCGGGAAGATCACGAAAAATGTCTTGCCTCTTACATCAGCGATAAATACCTTAAAGGGTAAGCCTTGGTATGTCATCTCCAAGAGTGTAAGGCTAAGAGTATTATCTCCAAGAGAGTTTTCCCGATTCCATTCAGAATTGGTACAAGTGTCACAACGAATCTCAGCTTGTGTGCGCATTTTACCAGCGCACTTTGGGTAGTCTCTTGGGATTCTGTCATATTTGTCCAGTATGGCATCTTGAATAACGATGACCCTTTCCTTGCTCAACTGGATAGCGTCAATTCTCTCTTGCACATCTATGGTCATTGGCGCCCAGTGCCTTCTTGGTGCACTGCCGGCTTCCGGACAGCGTTCTCTCGTTACAAACAACACTGTCCATCACCGAGAGGCTTCTAGGAAGAAAAAATCTAAGAGCAGCACAGTTGGACTCGAATCCAGGATCTCTGCATGGGAGTCCAGCATATTAACCATTTAGCTGTTCCCACCTCTTCTTGTACAATTGTAACCTTCTCTGAGAAGAGAGCTGCACAGAAGTATTGCTCTTTCGTCTTGGCACTGACCTTCTTAGGAGTTTGCTGTTGTGATGGAGATCCCTCTTCCTCCTGGGCCTTTGATAGCCTTAGAGGAACGTTCTGACTATTAAATAAAATTTTCCTGGATAATCCGTCTTTTGGCCTGCCTCCCTAAGAGAGTACCTTGACCTACCTCTTTTTTGAAGCCCCAGACGAAACGCACCTTTTCCTCTGTCATTTTCTCTATAGCCTTAACGCACATCGCCTTGAAGCTTGAGATAGAGCCGGCTTCTACCTTGGCCATACTCTTGTCGTTGGACCTCCAGCCCCACAACTCTGGCCTTAGGTGACTGCCAACTTACTGCCATCTCCCGTTAGGGCTGCGGAGCCAGAGCCCGGCAGCTGTTTCCAAGACGGTAGTTTCCACTGGTTGTACACCAATGCCTACACTTCCTTGGCCTTTGGTATTTGGTGGCGATATTGCTGGAAAAATAGATCGTCTACCCGTCCAGAGCCTCGCTATAGCCGGGCAAGACTAATTAGTCCGGGCATTCGCTGGGTTTCCCGAAGGCCCCGTTTGTAGCCTGAAAGAAACTGGGAAATTAGCCCATACACTCCGGTCATAGTCCTTCAGGTGTTCTCGAACTATTTATGTATCACGGTTATACCTAGTTCAGATTTTTTCGGAAACTACGCCCGAAGTGAGGGACCGAAAAAAAATGGAAACAATAGGTTTCATTGGATAATTTTACTTTAAAAAATTGGATTGTCCCAAAACAACGTGACGAATAGTAAACAATCAATTTTATATTGATGGCATTAAGAAAATATTTGAATTGAAAGTTAAAAATATGCAATAAGACAAAACCATATGAGTGTTCCATGGAGATCTTTCTAATCACATTTATGGACTTCCGAATACTTGAACCGGATAAATAATATATTGAACGACGACTTATACACATTTATAAATAAAAATTTAATTTTTAATAGACCACAATAAATTAGTTTTTATTTTACCTTTAAAGAAAGTGTGCTAATGTATATGCTCAGAACTTGATGTTGTTAAGCCATACAAGTTTGGATAGTGTCCTACCTAACTATTAATGTTAATTATCTGACATGAAAAAAGCCAATTAATCATGGGTGTTATTTCTTTTTTAAACTTAATATCAAAATTTATTTCAAAGAACTTAATCAAAATATAGTTATTCTCTAGTATAATAAGTATAAGTTATTAATCAAGTAATTGTATTCAGTATTTGAAAAATTTTAAGAATATGAACATATTGGAAAATGTTTAATCGAATTATAGGAAATATGGTTTGTCCTTCTTTCCCAACCAGATAACTAAAACAAAGCGTTCACTTGTATTGTGACATTGACAGAAATAGCATCTCATAGTACTCTCTGTTAAACTCGCTTTTTACCTTTTGTCGATCCATTTAGCGGTGCATGCAATTTGCGAGTCTCTCTCCCTTTTATAATATATAAAATATATACATATATATACTATATAGTATTTTCTCTTAAGTTTTTCTATTTTTACTTTTTTTATTTATAACAGATTGAACGTATAAGTTCCAATAAATATATGTCATTTCTTGAAAGCATATCTTACCACTATCTGCCAACAATATATCATTTATTTTTATATATATATATATATTTTATTACTTTCTTTTGTTGGCTTGTCACGTAAGTCTAATAACTAAAACATAAAATTTTCAAATTTTGGTAAAATCCTTTCTTTTTTTTTTATGAATAAGGAATATAAATATTTAAATGGTTTATTTTCGTTACTATTATTTCTTTTCCTAAATGTATTCACTTAATAGGCTTTATTATTAGCTTTATGTTTTATATGATCGTTTTCATTTCTTGATTGTTGGCCCCCATAAAGAGACATTACTACAAAAGAAAACCTAGTTATACAATGAAATTGCCAGAGATGAACCATTCATATTATTCTCTCTTAATGCAGCTTTTCAAAAAAATAGGTGCGGAAATTTTTTACAACCTGGGTATTTAAAAAAAAAAAATTAAATGTAATTTATATTTTAAAGCTCCCCTTAAAGCTACCGTTAAAAACGCACAGTAACCTTCCCAAACAGAATTTTACCTCAGACCGCTATAACTTTTTTTTGGGGAGGACTTCATCACTCTTCGGCCAGATACTAGGTTATGTTGCAAAATTTATTCTTCTTTTTTCATATCATAGCTACCTAGTTCTTTCTTTACTTTAACTAACTTAATGGTAACTTTAATTGCAAAGTGTAATTTAAAACAAATTCATAAATTAGACTAAAATACTTCTGTATTATTAGAAAAATTTATTTCTTCCTAGTGATAGGGCGATTTTTCAGACGACATGATTTGCCAGATCACTTAACACTTGGTCAAGTGTTTGCTTATGTTTCCTCTGAAGTTTCACCATCTTCAGAGGAAGTTTTTGCTTACCCATTCCTCTGAATCATAGCGATTTTTCCAGTCTAACAACATTTCTTTGATCATCTAGAACTTAGTTTTTTCGAATATATATTTCCAGGCGCTAATGACCCATTGCTGTCGATGCGCCGAAAATATAAAAAATGATTTCCAATAAAATGAAAGATCTAAAATGTATGTAGGAAATATCTATTAGGGTTAATGAAAATCATGAAATACTCAACAAACGTTTACAAAAACAGTGTCATTTCGTTTGTTTATTTGAATAAATGAAATATAGCGAGGTTAAAATGTGGTTTCTTAAACCTAAGGAATATCAAATTGAATTCTTCCAGTGTTCTAAGTATGTAATGGTACCAGGATTTGATGGTGATTTGTGTATGAAACACAAAAAAACTCCCTATTTGCACTTTTTTTTTTTTATTGTGCAAAGCCCCTCTGGGCCCATCTAGATACCCCAATGATCGGAGCCTTCTCAGTGCACTGCCGGCCTCCAAGCAATGTTCTCTCGTTACAGACAACATGCCCATCACCGGACAGTGATCTGTAAGAAGCTTCTAGGAAGAAAAAAATCTAAGGGTAGCAGCTGGATTCGAGTGGGATCTCCGCGTCTCTAGTCCAGCGCGCTACCACTGAGTACAAATTGTTATACGAACTTGGTGAGGAGAAAAGAGCGTATAGATTATAGAGTAACCTGTGAAAAGTGTTGACGCTTTAGATTTTTTTACGAACGGTCGCTTAAGAGCGATTAGTTAGTATGTTGAAGACTGGTCTGACCTGTAAAAGTCACTTTTAAAATTTTGTGAGTTGCAACAGACGATTACATTGTTATAAGCAGTTGAATAACTATTGACTGGTGTGTTGTAGACTCACACAAGCTCTTGAAGGCTAGATTGCCTGTTTGCTTCTTGATAGTTAGTTTTAGACTTCATGAAGTGTTGATTTAGTTCTTCTTACGGACTTCTTAACTCTTTAAATTTTATCTGGCAACTGCAAAAGTTCTCTGTTTCTCCTACTTATTAGTGGTAGCTAGAGACAGTTTCTAGGAGTAAGAGTGGCTATACAAGTTGAAGATCGTCGCAGTGATCGTCGACAAATGAGCATATTATTTACGAGGATGACGTTGTGAATTGTGCCAATGTTGGAGCAGATGACATATTTAGATGGTCCAAATTTAGATGGCATTAAAATGAATAATTCCAAGACGGTTGGTCTGTGCCACTCAGTTGCTCCAGGTCGAAAAGAGTACTTTCCTTTAGTCAAGACTGAATGTGCCAGCATAATCTTCCCACCTTCGACAAAATTACTTGGACTTCACATTTCTGTAGATCTGTGCTGAAAAGAACATATAGGTTCACTGGCGGCTCCTAAACTTTCGAGCATAGTATTTCTCTTGAAAAAATTAACTCTAATCCTCAATCTCGAGGCCTTGAATGTAGTATATTTTGGAAAATTCCAATCAACGGCTTCCTATGGGATAATGTTTTGGGGAAACATTATTACATGTACATCAAGAATTTTCCGCATCCAAAAAAGAGCTATTCTTGCTATGGTTGAAGCAAGACCCAACGAAAGCTGCAGGTTGCATTTTAAAAATAATAAAATCCTCACGATTCCAGCTCTTTATATCTTTTCCATCTGTCCATGGTTCTACCAAATTAGAAATAATTACAACATCTTCAACCATAAATATAATACTCGGAACCGTGACCACTTTCCTTTTCCTCAAGCAAACCACTCATTTTTAACATCTTATTTATTTATTTATGGGAAGGAAAATATTTAATGCACTTCCAAATGATATTTCAGCTTCGCCAACAATGAAATTGTTTAAATCTAAACTAAGAACTAACCTTCTGGATAGAGTAATATATGATTTGGATGATTTTCTTACATAGACTTGGTTTGTAAAAAAGTTGTTATTAGTTTGTTTAATGTATTGACATGTCTTGTAGAAATGAAGATAAATAAAGATTATTATTATTATTATTTTATATTACGCAGTTGAAGCTAGCTTTCATGGGTGGTGTTGGAACTATTGAATCCAGTGCTTGTGTAGCGAATTTTTCTCTATAAAGGCTGGCCAGATTCCATTACAAGTGCAAATATATGGTTTCGGTAGAAAATTTTTGACCGAAATACACTTTTTTACATTTTTCTGAAGTTTTTGCTATTTTCTCAAAAACTGTTCTCTTGATCTTCTATAAACATTCTGTATATCAGAGACATTTTCCGTGGTAGCCTGCTTCATTTTGTGGTCATCGAAGGTGTCAGGCGTTTCGTCATATTCAGATGCGTTCTGCAGACAATGTGCCAACACAGGACTGTACAGAGAGTAGTTTCCACACTAACTCACAGCAACAAACATTCTGGATACATTTTAACATGTAGATCCATCACGTGATTTTTATTTTGATACATTTTTCTGGGGAAACCCTCATTTTAGATGGATCTCAGAAAAGTGGTGTTAGCCTTCTCTCCAAGTTCATTTCATTATTGTAGCGTGTGCTAATATCTTAAATGAGGACAAATGTGAGAATAAATTTGTGGCCAGTAAATTATTCAGCGTTACAATTAAAAACGGTTTTTGAACAGATGTGCGAGTTTTTGACGTTACTGTGATTTTCTCGGTAAAGATAACAACAAGTTGTAACAAGGCATTTTTCTTTACGCCTATAACTACTGTTGTTTGCAACAGTGGCACGAACTACATGATTTGAAATAAATTTATCAAAAGATGTTTTGGTGTTCGTTACGACCGCTGTATTCAATGTTGTAAATTGGATGTTGAGGTTCGGTCATACAAAAGAACTCTTTTTAAATTTCTACCGACGTTTCGGCAAATTTATTGCCTTCTTCAGGGTCTGTACAAAGGTTTTAATACAAATCAGAAAAAATAGAAACAACATAAAATATGAACTTAAAATAAATATTTTCAAAATAAATTTTTTTTTTTTAAATAAACTATATAAAATGTATGATATAGGTATATAGCACATTCAAATTTATTTAAACTATTGTTGTAGAACAGATCAATATTAAACTAAATCACAACTATTGAAACTTTGACAATATGAGGATTAAGAGTAAAGTATGGAAATAACTTAGGAAATGTACTTACAAAAATTTTCAGTTAGAATTACTTACAAACTCTAGTTTAACCTGTAACATACCATCACCAAGTGTTATGGACATTGGATGGGTCAAGGTTTATAAAGGGCTAGGAGGGCGGATGGGAAAAACCGTGTCTTAGTCTGTATGTTGTTTTGGAAATTCCAGGAGATTGTTATAACTAAGGGATAGGTTTTTGGTGTCTGTTCTAAAATTGATAGATAATTTATCTTTTTTAATATGAATCATTTCCAATATATTTCTTTTTTTATTATTATTGTTGATGGAGAGAATTTTAGTGTTTTCCATGTCAAATTCATGTTTGTATTGTATGCAATGCTTAGTTAGTGCTGAAATCATGTCAGTCGGTTGTTTAGTTTTACAGTCGTATTTATGTTGGTACAGTCTATTTTTAAAATATTGAGATGTTTGTCCTATGTATGTAGCTGGGCATTGTAAACAATTTATTTTATAAATTATATCTGATAATAAAGTTGTAGGTGTGGGGTCTTTTAGTTTAGAAAAGAGTTTTTTTTTAGAGGATTGGAGTTTTTGTGAGCAATGGAAAGATTATATTTCTTGAAGATTTTAGCTATTTTTTTCTGATAGGCCTTCTATGTATGGGATAGAGATATAGGATATTGGAAGTTGCTGTGATGGCGTAGAGGGAGTCAGGTTGATCATATTATCTGTGGATCGTTGATCTAATATTTTTTGTACTATATGTAGAGGATAGCCATTATTTTTAAATATCTTAGATAATTTTAACTTGTTCTCATCATGGAAACGGGGATGGCTAAGATGAAGTACACGTTTGGTAAAGGATTTAACAAAGTTGATTTTCTGATTATATGGATGCTTGGAAAGGACAGACCCTGAAAAAGGCAATAAATTTGCCGAAACGTCGGTAGAAATTTAAAAAGAGTTCTTTTGTATGACGGAACCTCAACATCCAATTTACAACATTTATCAAAGATTTAACTTTGAAATCTAACTGTTGGTGATGGGATTATGAAATAAAAACGGATTTTTGAATAAAAACTTTATACGAGTAGTATCGTTGCCGGCTGTTACAGTGAACTGTTTCTGTGGATACTCACTTTTGTTTATTTAGCCAAATTCTCATTTTTCAATTTAATTTATTTTATGAACTATCTTCTTAATTAACCAGTTGATTTATTTCATGCACAGCATTATTTTGAGTTAAATTTTGTAATTAACAATATAAGTTCTTTCCGGCTTGCAGGGTTAATTTTGATTACCAAAACCATTTCCACTCTTTTTTCTTTCGAACCTTCCCCACTCACCTCCTAGCCAGCTGCAATAAGGCTCCCAATTCGTCTTTGAAGTTCTCTCCCTTTAGTATTTTATCTTTCTATTCCGTCTCGGATACCTAAAAACTGTCTGGTGCCCAATGATTTTCTGTGGAAGGTTACAGAGTTTCTTACATTTGATACACTAACTGCATATACATAGACTTTCACCTTGGTGTGAAACATTTTTCCGAGACAATTGTTTTATGAGGATTGAGCTGACGAGTGAGCCTCGAAAAGACTATTTCGTGTAACTAGGTAACCTCCAGCTTTTGAATATTGAAGGTGCAACTAAATATTAGTGAAAATTGAAATTTAAAGAAAAATTTATCAGAACGTTGAACAAGTTCATCGTGTTGTAGACAAGTTCATCGTGTAGACAAGTTCATCGTACAACAAGTTCATCGTGTTATAGACGCCGCAGCATCATCCTTTGAGAAGAAACAGCACTGTACATGACCTTCCTTGATGTCTCTCAGGCTTTCGTCAAGGTGTGGCACCCAGGACTACTGTGGAAATTCAAAGGCATCCTACCATATACTTATCTTCTTATTCTTAAATCATATCTGAGTGACCACTTTTGCCAAGTCTCAGGGTTCTTCCTTATCTCCTCCCTATTTCCCTGTGAAAGCTGGAGTACCGCAAGGTAGTATCCTAGGTCCAGTTTTATACACAATATACATTGCTGACTTTTCCCTACATCATAAAACAGTAACATCAACCTTCGCTGATGATATGCTATTCTTTCCTCCCATACCGAACCTACTATTGCCTCCAGTCATCTTCAAGATTATCTTTCCTTAATAGAAGAGAGGTGCAAAAAATGGAAGGTAAAAGTTAATGAAAAGAAATGTATTCACACCACGTTTACACTTCGTCACTCCTTCGTCCTGGTGTTAAATTAAATAACACCTTCCTACCTACGGCTGATAGAGTACGCTATCTTGGGTTATATATGGACAAAAGACTAACCTGGAACCTCCATACCAGACTGAAAAGGATTGAAACTAAATAGACGATATCTTATCCTTTCAAGACTCTTAGACAAACGATTCAAACTTACTATAAAAAATAAGCTTACACTATACAAAACTTTACTACGACCAATATGGACTTACGGACTAGAGGTATGGGGCTCCACTAAGCATTCCAACGTTTACCGTATCCAATCCTTACAGTCCAAAATCCTACGAAAAATTACCAATGCTCCTTATTATGTCTCCAATAAAACCTTACATAATGATCTATCCATTCCATTTGTGTCCGATCTAATTAAATCCCGTTACAAAGATTCCATAAATCCCTGTCCCATCATCATAATCCTTTGGTTCAACAACTTGCTAGTCAAACCTTACCTGATAATCCATCTCGACGCCTGAAGCGTCAGTGGCCCTGAGACCTTTTAAATTAACTTCAACGCCTTGAAGTAATACCACTGGGTATTTTCTTCTCAAGTAAATCATGTCATGTAAACATTCATCACATTTGCTTATTGTATCTATTGTACAGTTGCAAATAAATTATTGTAGGAGAAAAAAAAAGAAAAGAACTTTGAAATTACACTGATAGAATATTATTATTATTATTATTATTATTATTATTATTATTATTATTATTATTTCTTTTTTAGGGGTAGTATTTTGATGGCTTAGAAAATTGTTTCAATTAAAAGCGTTAAGATCGTTAATGTGCAGTGTGTGTATTATAGTGTTCGAGAAAGAAATTCATTCAAACTTTTTCCCCGATAAAACTGAAAAACTATTCGCTAAAGTAGTATTTACGATTGTCATTCACTAGAAAAATATTTTTAATACTTAGCACGTTTCAAAAAAAAAAAACTTATCTTCCGTTAAAACTCTGTTTAGAAAATCTGATGCTTAAGCGGACTTTCTTTTGCAGTAGCAAGCAAACAATAAAAAAAATTACAATTTGTCGTTAAAGTGGAATAAGTAAAATATTTCATGCTCTGTGAATTTCACTTGAAGGTATCTTGTATAAAGACTGGGAGAATCAAGGAGCAAACTTGCAGAAAGTGGAAAGTTCAATTGCACACCAACATGAGTCCAACAACTTCCAAACTTATTTAACAGTTATAAAAATACATTATTTCCTCCCTAGTTTATATATATATAAAACAGCCACATTTCTACATTGCCCACAAGATTAATTTACTAAAATTTTTGTGTAAAATTATTACTTGAACTCCACGGATAAAATTTAATTCTCATTAAAAATTAATTTCCAAGATTTTATCCGTCGTAGCATGCATATTTTTCATTTACCCGATCTAGGAAAGTCCAAAGTTTTTCTAGAGGTCCAATTTTCAGGATGGTTTTTATCCTTATCCTTTAGTTTCGGGACAATTGCTTGCCGGTTATTTTGTACGCCAGAAGATAATGATTTAAAAAGAAGCCTTTAATAAAATAAAAAAACCTTTGTAGTATTTAATTATGATAAGCATCTACTCGAAGTTTCAGGAGCCGTATTCAGAATTAATAAATCACTAAAATTTTATCCACATATTTGAAAAATAATCTATATATAAATAATCCCCCAGTTAATAATCTATATAAATGAAGTAATCAGTTTTGTCTCTCAGGAGTTTCTTCTTCATTACTAGAAAGTTCTTTACGTGCTTTATTAGTTTAATGATAATTAAAAAAGGGTAAAACAAAAATTAAAGAGCTAAAACAAAATTATCTAACCTTAAAAATGGTAGCAATAAATGTTTATGCTTATGAAGAATATAATCATTAACTAAAAAGAAAACAAAGTAAGATTAGAGTTTGTTATATATTATTCGGATTATAACTATATTGTTATTCGGTATAAGTATTTCCAAATTAAAAAAAGCTACTTGCTTTATACTGTTCTCCACATTTGATTTTTCTTTTCCATTTTATATAGAGAAAGAATTATTGGGAAGGAATTTGGTTAGATGTGTCTCAGAATTTAAGTTTGATTTGATTTTCATTATCTTTGGATTTAGGCCCAGTCTGAAGTACGCAGGATCTTATTTTTGCCCTACACCAAATAATGGAAAAAGCCATCGAATTCAATAAAACTGTTTATCTTTGTTTTATAGATCTGAAAAAGCTTTTGATAGAGTGCCGTGGAATGAGTTATGGTCCTTATTACAGAATAAAAATGTAAATAAAGTTCTAATTCTCCGGATAAAAGTTTTTATAAGAAATGCATAAACTACGTTAGAATGGCACGTGAGCGCTCTTCGGAATTTATCACCAGCAGAGGAGTCAGGCAAGGGGATATATTGAGCCTACTGTTATTCATTCTGCTAATGGACGATTGCAATGAAAGCATGAAAAACACGTACATATGCGAACCATCTTGGAAATTGGAATCTACAATAAGCAATAAACTTCAGTTATTTTGCGTTTGCCGGCAACATTATGTTGATCGCAACTAGCAAGGAAAAACTTCAAGCCAACATTGTTGTGTGGTTGCTGGAGTGCGAGAGAAGAAATATGTGAGTCAGTCTCCAGAAATCCAAATGCATGGTAATTTTCAGAGCAGATGATATCCAGCTAGACATCAGTGTCAAAGGGAAACATCTCGAGCAAGTATCCGCCTTCAAATATCTCGGAATGAAGATTCAATCAAACGATAGATTAACCGATGATTTGAATGAGAGAATTGCATCCGGCGGAAGATTATTCCACGCTCCGAACCGGGGTTTCCTGAGCAAAAATGAGGTCTCCAAGAATACTAAGAGGGTTATCTTTTTAAAATACTTATGTACCCACTATTATCTATAGTTGCGAATCCTGGCATCTAAAGGAGAGCGATAAAAGCTGACTGGAAGCAGCAAAAATGAGATTCTTGCGGAAATTAGAGGGCAAAACTAGGAGAGACCGCACTATTATAGCAAATTTAAAGGTTGAACCTCTAGGGCAAATGATCGAAAAAAATGCAACTGCGATGGTTCTGTTATGTTAACAGAATGGTAGAGAATAGAATACCCCGGAAGGCATATGAGATGAGGGTATCGGGAAGAAGACCTAGAGGAAGGAAAAGAAAAACGTGGGAAGAAAACGTAAAGAGGCCTCTTGTGGAATACTGCCAAGAAAATGTCAAGAAATACAGAAGGATGGCGAACTTTTTGCAGCTCCTCTACACTCAAGGGTAGAAGGGGATCCTGAATAAGTAAGGTGATCTTCATTGCATTTAAGAAGAGGTAGTAGATTAAGAAAATTTTATTTTCAACTTAAGATATATGTATATTTTTTTTTAATAATCTTTCTTAAGATATAGCTATCCTTAAAACTTATATACGAGTATAACGAAGTAGACATTACATGCGATGTATGCTCCTGTCAGTGCCTTTCAATTAAGTCAATGATATGCAATATATTGGTAGAATTCTATTAACAGTGAGCATCAATACATTTATCCATTATACATTCCACTTGCACCGTGTTACGGTACTTTATTCAATGAGAGAGAGAATCTAAATTTACCTTAGCCTTAACATAAAATAATAACACATTACCTTTTCCATTCTCTATTGAGTGGATACTCTCGTAAAAAAAACCTCTTATGGGATCCAGCCATTTTTTAGTAGGTATCTATTATAATTTTTCCCAGTGTAGGTCAAGGGTGCATTGATGGCAATAAAAGGAAAATGGAAACTCTGTGTTTTCTTTGTATATTTAATGGCCTTGACATAGTAATTTGAATATGCTCTTAAAGGTATCTGGTTTGCTATGATGATCTCCATTAGAAATATATTTCAAACAATATTAATATTAACTTGCCAGTATCAACAAAAAATTTCGTTTTACTTAAAAATAATAATATATTTATTGTTAAAGTAAGAACTTGTACAATGAGCCTGGTTCTTACAAAGAGAAAATAAACAATAATTTATATTGTTATAGAAGAAGAAGTCTTTATTTAATTTACAAAATTACATACATGTAAAAATAGTATTTCAATTACAGTGAAATTAAATAAAATTAAAAAAAGTAATATAAAACTAAAAATAAATACCTTATAAAGACAAACAACATGGTCAATTGACCGTCCGTGGAGTCTATGATTTATTGTTGCATTTTTATTTATTTATTTTATTTTTTATTTTATTTTTATATATATATATTTTAATTTTTTTTTTTTTTTTTTTTTTTTTTTTTTTTTTTTTTTTTTTTTTTTTTTTTTTTTTTTTTAATACTGTTATTATTATTATTACCTTATATACTTCTTTCTTTTCTGTCTTAACTATACAATATAAAGTATAAAGCATTAAATTGAAAAACTGGAAAACAAAAAATAGATTTACAATTATCTTGGATTAATAAGTGATACTCGTTTTGCATAAGCTAAGGTACAATACTGAACCAAAGCAACCCAGTCTTTGCCGTTCAAATAATCCACAAAGCTTTGTCTAGAAAGAGTAGGCGAACCAAAGTAACGACCGCGCAGTTCAGCCAATGCTGGACAATCCGCCAGGAAGTGGAACAGGTCCTCATACTCATTACAGACACATAGATTGCATTCAAGGTCGGTATTCTTAAAATATTTGTAATTCAACGGTAATAGATCACCTCGAATTTTAAATATCCACCTCATTGATTTCAAAGACAAATCATCAGTTAAATACAATTTATTTTCTAAATTATAATGAAGTTCTTTATAAAATGGATAATAATTTGTATTAAATACCTTCAATTTGCAAATGTTATTAAAATCACTGTTTAAAGATTCAATTATAATATTAAGCGTAGTTTTCCACAAAACGCTATTGTTACAATTTGTGAAGTTTAAATTAAAATTAATATTAACTTTTTCAGCATGACTCTTAATTTCTGAAAACCAAAAAATATTCTTTTTTATTATTTCAGTAGCTAAAATTTTGGGATATCTATTTTCGGAAAGGTTTAAGGATCTGAGTAGATATTTATAGTGTAGTTTTAATGTGTAAAGGAAAATAGGCGGTAATTTGGTTTCGAAATGTATTAGCGCTGAGGGTGCGTATTTTGGGCATTTCATTAATTTTTTTATGAAAAAATAAAGAACCCTCTCAACCTCGTCATATCTTTTCCATCCCCACACTTGGGCACCATAGCAAATCATATTTCTAGTAACTGAGTTGAAAATTCTAATTTTTGATGAATATGAAATATTATTATTATCAATAAATTGTGACCATATTGAGTTTACGCTCAGTTTTGCTTTTGATGACTTGCTTTTTAAGTGTTTAGACATAGATAATGTGGGGGTAAGTATTATGCCGAGATATTTATATTCACTGACCACTTCAATTCTATTTAAGCCCAAAAACCATTTCTCATTTTTGGCTGGTCTACCGCCATTTCGAAAGACCATGACTTTGGACTTTTCTAGGTTGATTTTCAGGCTCCACAATTGGCAATATTCGTCGAAAGAGTTTATCATTAATTGGAGAGATACCGGATCCGAGGCCAATAGGGCGATATCGTCGGCATACGCCAACAGCTTTATCTTACATTTGCTGTTAACGACTACACCTCCCCCCAGATAGCTCTCTAAGTCATTTATAAACAACGAGAACAAGCAGGGGCTGAGAAGACATCCCTGTTTCACCCCTCTTTCAGTAAAGAAACTCGAAGATAGACCATTTTTACACATAACTGAAGCCGTTGTATCAGTCAACAAATTCTTTATAATCTTGACTATTTTTGAGGAGATACCTAAAGAGTGCAGTTTATAGATTAGACTAAATCTATCGATATTATCGAAGGCCGAAGAAAGGTCAACAAAAAATACATAAACTTTTTGCTTTTTCATACTTAATTTTAGCTTAATTAGATTGGTCAAATTAAATGTATTATCTGTTGTCGAATAATTCGACCTGAAGCCAGCCTGACACTCATGCAATATATTATTATTTTCTGCCCAACTAGTCAGTCTATTTAAAATTAGCCCTGAGAACAGCTTGCTGATAGCATTAATAAAAGATATGCCCCTGTAACTAGCTGCCTGATCTTTATTACCTTTCTTATACAAGGGAAATATGATCGATTCCTTAAAAGAGGCTGGAATATTACCAGTTTCGAATAATTTATTAAATAATTTCAGCAACCTTAGTAAGAAATCTTTTCATATCTTTGTAAAACTCATAACCTATTCGATCAGTCCCAGGCGCTTTATTCTCTTTAGAATTACTCAGTATTATGTCTAACTCTTCTAACAGAAAGGGTCTGTCCAAGTGGTCATTGATAAAGTAGGGTTCAGCGTAAGAAAGTCTATTAGTAATTAATGACGGATTATGTAAGTTTTTAAAGTGCCATAACCAATCTTCGGCACACACGTTACCTACTGTCCAGGAATTATGATGTTTAAATAACTTGATCTTTTGCCAGAATTCTTTACTGTTTTTAGTTTCGCACAATTGTCGAGCACAATCTAAGTGGTATTGTTTTCTCTTATCCCTACATAAAGTTTTATACATAACGTTGTAATTTAAATATAATAATCTATCTTTCATCTCATTTGTTTTTCTAAATAGTTTAAGTTGCTTAAACGATTTAGATCTTGCCGTGTTACAATCTTTATCAAACCAATTATTTTTACGAATAATTTGACGTTTGTTATTTTCATTGGATATAGACGCACTTTTAATTATGTTAGTTAAGAAATGAACTTCCTCTTCCCCATTATTAGAAACGAAAACAATAGAGTTTAAATAAAAAGATATTTTATGTTGATAATCTGATAAGTTTTGTCTAGCCCAGTTTAGTTTTGGCAAAAGAGGAAGTGTATTGTTATTAGAAAAAATCGAACTATCATTGATTGAAAACGAGGTGATAATCGGCATGTGATCGGAAACAGCTGGTAATCCACTATAAAATCATTAATTATTGGCAAAGCTTCAATACTAATACATGAAAAATCAATCATGGAACACCCTACTTCACTGATATATGTAAATTCTCCGTTTAGGTCTTTTTCAGTTCTACCGTTAAGAATTACTAATCCAAAATTATCGAAAAAAATCTAACAATTTACGTCCATTACTATTAACAACTAAATCTTTTGAGTTTCTATTTACAGAATGAATTTTAAAGTGAATACATTTTTTTGGGAAGTTTTTGTAAATTACCTACCCTAGCATTCAGATCTCCCACAAGGCAAATTTTTAAGTTTTGATTTTCAGAAAAAAAGTCAAACATTCTATTAAATTCCTCTAACCAAAAATTACAATTCAAATAAATAGGAAAAATATAGATAGAGTGCAACCCAGTTTTGAATATTATTAGGTCTCTATTAGAAACTTTACAAAAAGAAACTAAATTGCTCCAAGTACCTTGTAGTTTGATACCATATAGCTGTCCGCCTGATGCTCTTCCATATCTCGTCTCCCTTGTTGCAGGAATCCATAACAAGTCGTAACCTTGAAAAAGGTTATCATAATCTCTTATATTTTCGTGCTCCACAAAGGTTTCGAAAAGAAAGAAAACATCAAACTGCGTTATATATGAAATGAAATGCGTATTATGCTTTTTGCTGTGTAATCCTCTTATGTTATAAGCCAAAACTTGAAGAAACCGTTTCCCCTGGGATAACTGCTATTTTGCCGCTCCAGTTGCTGGTACGTCAGATTTCTTATCTAGTTCCTCCGAATCAGAACTCCGTGCCGTACGAGATACGTAACTATATTGTTGGAGTTTCTCTCTTACCACACTAGAATCATTTTCAGATTTAGTTTTTTTAGGTACATTGACTTTGTTTATTTCTAAACTTGAAGCACGAATTGAAGGAGGGGAATCTGATAACTGGCGTTTTTTCAAATGTGTTGGAAGGTTGTCCGAAATATTTTTTTCTTTAATTATTAGCTTGTCATATTTTATTACAGCAAATTTTCCCATTTCGCGCGCCTCAATGAGTTTTGGCATAAGTGCTTTTCTTACTTGTAATACTTCTTTAGAATAGTCCTCAGATATCTTTACATTAGTGCCTTTTAATTTGGGACTATTTTTGATAATTATGAATTTTGTGCGCAACTGGGTTAAACCAAACAATATCGGTCGTGCTTTGTTTTCCTGAAATTTTCCCACTCTTCTTACAAAATCAAAGTGAGAGACATCTAATGTAAGATGCAATTTTTCATTTAAGAAAGTAAAAACAAAACTTTCTAGATCCCAGTAGTCTAGGAATTCTTCTGAAATACCAAATATGATTAAATTTCGCTTACGCGATTCCCTTTCCACTTGATTAACTTTAATATTTAATTTTTCAATCTTATCATTAATAATATTTATTGACTCTTTAATTTCAGAAACAGTTAAATTACGTTGAGTGTTCATATCTTGCTTTAGTTCATCTTTAAATTGTGTTAATAACTCTTTAATTTGTTGATCCATCTTAATCAATTATTAACAGAAACAGTGGTTGAAGATTAATTTGTAAGTTATATTTGTATCTGTAATAATTCAACTAATATAAGTTTGTATGTATCTACTCACACACAGATCTTTCCCCACTCAAAGATAAAACAGAGATCAGATTGCTCCTCCCACTTGTTTATCTGAACTATCTTTCTCTAATAAATAGTAACTAATATTTATATAAACAGTAAAATGTAAATACCAAACTAAGATAAGCCCCCTCTCTCTTCACTGCCGACAACAAGCACAAAAAGCACTGAAGTTTATAAGATATTTAGTAAATTCTTTTTTTTTAATAATTAAAAAACTGTTCGATGAAATTTGCCTAAAATTTAACACTATCTCAGATATTGCTACCACTAACTATAGGTAATTTTTCATGAATGTAGGTACCGTAGAAACTTGATTATATTTCACTTTTGACGGACACGAAGTGCACAATGCCAAGTTTAAACATAGACTCCATACAAACATAACATAACCAGAACAAACAATATATTATGTAATTAAGAATTTTATGATATATGCTGACAACAATATTAGATTTATTTCTTTATTTCACTTATTTCTTTATCCAATTAAAGAAATAATGACGTTATTACTATTTCTTTCGACCTTTTAAAATGAAATTAAATTGTTCTATATGTAATTTAAATAGCGAGGAAAGTGTGTATCATTTTATAAGCAGTGTGCCCTATCTTAACGGAATTTCATGTTCGATACTATAAAACACCTTATTTAACAGAAATAGATTTTTTGGATTATGTAGATAGCAAATGGTGGAATTGTTTAGCTCAATATTGCAAAGAAGCCAGGCGCTATAAATACGAGTTGATCCAAGCATTTAATTATTAAATAGTTACTTATTTCCTAACTCTTTTTTATAATTTCTATATTTGAAATTTAAACAGCCATATCCATAACTTCTTAATTATTAGTATTATTATACTTTTATTATAATAATGTTACAAAATTTCTGATTGTATTTAAAACACAGTATGCATTTGCAAGAAGGCATTTAAATATTTTACTCTATTAGTTAAAAATAATTTTTGTTTGTTATAATAGTCCAAGAGTTACTTTGTGTTTATTCTCCTTTTTATTGTATTTCAGAAGTTAACTTTATTTTGTTTATTAGTATAATCTATTTTCTTTCTTCAAATTGTATTAATTTGTTGTTTTATTTACTTCTTTTTTCCTTTTTCCTTTGTTTCTCTTTTTCTCTAAGCTTGAAAATTATTAATTAACTATTTTACATAGACAAACACTCGGACGGTCTATCGACTATGAGTTTTGTCTGTCGCTTTAATATTTTTTTAATTTAATAACGACCGATTATTATTATTTCATACGTCCGTCTTTACGTTTTTAACGTTATTACTATTTCTTTCGTCATTACGTTTATGATGTTATTACTATTTTCTTTATAGTGTTGTTATTATATTACTATTTAAATATTTCAATTTCTAGCATAGATTTGGTGGTTTTTAAATCTATGAAAAAATTGAATTGATTTGAATCAAAATAACTGACTATATTACGTTTTTTTTACACCTAGCAAAGGGAAGTATTGCAATCGTGCTAGATTTTCGAAATTGAGTTTTCACTAGAAAAACATGTTGTTTTTGGGTCCCCTGAATAAGGGAAAAATTTATTAGCGAGTGGTGTGTGTGTGTTTGTGTTTTAACAGAATATCTCACAAACGAAACGTCATAGGAAGCTCCAAACCTCGTATTTCAAATGAATCCAAAGTTTGTAAAGGTAAATTCAATAACCGGAAGGGAGAATTTACTGAATGGTTTTTTTTAGTTTTTCGTGACTTTCTCCAAAACGGCTCCAAGGATTTTCTTTAAATTTCTTTCTACACACATAAATATTATCACTATTATTTGAAACATTTTCCCCCAGAAAATTGAAGTTTTGTAGAATTATAGCGTTATGCTTTACTTTAAAGTACCACTTCAGTATAATATGTGGCTTTACCACCTTAGTTACCATTAATATACACATAAAGTATTGATAGAAATCGGTCTGAAGAAAATCGGATAACCGGAAGTGCATTGTATAGAATAAGTTTTTGAGTTTTTTGGAATTTTTTCGAAAATGACGCGAACGATTTCCTTTAAACTTAGAATGCTTGCTGCATAGATAAAAACGTATCACTTTTATTTGAAATATTTTTCTAAAAAATTTAATTTTAGAGGCTTATTAGGGGTCTGTTGTTTAGTTTGAATTTAAATTTCCACAACGTTTGTTGGTTGTGACATAGAGCGCTCTATAAGGCGGCTAGGTACCCAACCGAAATATCCAACTGCCAAAAAACATGACATGGAGCCCAACGAAACATTGCAATGTTGCAATTTACAAGAAAATGTGTTGGGTAAGTTGTATTCATTACATTCCAAGTTCTCATCGATAAGCCGATTTCTTAATTTACTCTTGATAAAGTTCATGCTTGAAAATGATTGTTCGCATAAATATGTAGACCCAAATAAGGAAAGAACAGCAAACGCTAGTTTCTTCAGTTGATCATATGAGTCAGGCAATACTATTCCAGGTGTTAAAAATCAACCTATCTTCCCTCTCCAGATCTTTCAAAGCAGACCGCTTGTGCTGTAAACTTAATTCACATTTATTTTTCTCCAATAGCTCTAAATCGGCACAAAGACGCTCGAATTTTGAGCTCCACAATTCTTTATTTTTTAAATCCATCAACTGCATTTCAAAGCGGCCAATATCAATATTAAAGGGCGAAAAATTTATTTCTGTTACCGTGGCATTCAGAGGTTTTTTAATAAAGGCTAACATCGCTTGGCTGTTTCTAAAGTCTTTGAAAGCCCCGGTCGCCCGACCGAATAATGGTAAAACAATAAATTCAGAAAGAACATTTTGTATCTATGCTGCTTTGTTTGTCGAATTGCTGCCCGCCGAAAATTATTTAAACTACAAATAGTTGAAATAGATTTCGGTGTGGACAGAGCCAGCTCTAGGGGCGGGCAACCCGGACATTTGTCCGGGGCGCCATTTGGCTGTAAGTGTGGGAAAAATATTTTTGTGTTAAATATTCAAATTATTTCACTAATCGATTTTTTTCGCTAAAAATTTATAATGCGTAGCGTATTAATATTGTTTATGTCATAAAGCTAAAAATATTTACTTTACTATTGAAAAATGATCGCAGAATTTGTAAAGGACGATGCTTGAACTTGTTTGAACAAGCATATACTTCTCTGAACAGAATAGCATTAGCGCGCAAACAGAGTGCTGGTTCAGCTTGTGTTTGAACATGTATAGACCTGCTTAAAAAAATATATACACTGCTGGTAAAAAGTTTGGGACCACCTAGAATAAAAATGCATTATATTTATTTTTGTTAATTTAATGATTTGTTATGAATGAAATAAAATGTCAGTAATTCAAAAATGTTATATTTAATCTTTATACAATAATATAAGCGATAACAAATTCATTACAAAGTGTAAATCTTTCCCAAAAATAAATTTCGACTAAACGGCTTTTTCATCAAAGTGACCACTTCTCCGCTTAATTACTTCTCTTATAATTCTAGGCATTCTCTCAATCAATTTATTGATTGTTTCGAATTCAATATTACTCCACACACTGTACAGTATCTGCCACAGAGCATTTGGAGAATTAGGGCACTTGATACGAACTTTTCCATCTAGCTCATCCCACAAAAGTTCAATTGGGTTCAAGACCGGGGATTGCGAGGGCCAGACCATATTGAACATATTTTTCATTTCTTTTTCCTCAAGGTATTGTCTACATAATTTGGAAGTATGTTTAGGGTCACTGTCCTGTTGCATAATGATTTTTTCCCCAATCAATCGCTGACCGCAGGTAAGACGTGATTTTCTAAAATGCTTTTATAATTTTCTTTTTTCATTATCCCGTCAATACGGATGAGATCACCTCTTCCATAGCCTGAAAAACATCCCCAAACCATGACCGAGCCCTCTCTGTGCATAACGGTGGGTATTATGCATTAAAAATGTAAGTTTTTCTGAGCTGAAAGGTTCCTCCAACCTTTCACTGTGAAGTCTTTGTATTTCAAGCCCACTCTGAACGTTTCTTCTTGTTTGCACCCTTTAATAATGGTTTCAGCGTTGCAACTCTTCGTATTAAGTTCGCTTGACGAAGTCGCCTTTGAACAGTTGAGACAGAAATTGGCCTCGAACTTGTTTTAATAACTTCCCCTCTGATTTTTGGAGCTGTGAGTCGTCTGTTTCTTTTACTTCATAAAATAATGAACTTATCCTCACCTGTGGTTGTTGATTTTGGTCTCCCGGAGCGGTGTAAATCTTCATGATCACCATATTTTTTATAACCGTTTGATAGCCCGGTGAACACCATTTTTTGAAATTTTAAGTTCAGCCGTTATTTTTCGTTCTGATTTCCCTATTTTATGTAAAGTTCAAATGGCACTTCTGGTAGCATCACTCAGTTCTTTAACTTTGCCCATTTTGTATTAATTCTAAAGAGGAAAAATCAACGTTGCAATAAGATGTACTCGTAAAGATGTACCGTGAAGATATACTCTTAACCGTGAAGATACTCGTAAACGCAAAAAGATATACTCGTAAACAGTGAAGCTCAAGGAGTGAACTAATCCCAATTAAATAAAATAGAATAAAAAGTAAGTAAATCATGATTTGTTGACAAACAATACAAAGCCCTAATCTATAAACAAAATCAATAATTTGAAAGAAATTATTCTCTATGAATTACTAACAAATCCAAGAGGTAAATTGTTTCCCAAAGGGGAAAGTGAATATTATGTTAGATTGGATGGGGGAGGGCCACGCCTCATTTCACTGCGATCTTCATTGAGAGGTCTATCGTGTATCCCCTGGGTATGACATCTCTCAGCTTCGCCCTCCTAGACAGGCCTAGCAAAGCTGAAAGTGTAAATGGTAAATGGGGGAGTTATTATGCATAAATCGCGTTACTGGAAAATTCTTATTACAATGTAACTATATTTTTCTTTAAAGAATTTTAGTAAATAACTAAGTTTTTTTACTGATCCAAAACCACTGATCGGTAGTGTATATATTATTTAGTTATTTACATCTGTTTAATCAGTTGACATACAGAGGGAGGTTGGCCTATGCGTATGATACAAAAGCGTACACAGAAACAAAAACAAAATAAATAAATAACTCAGTAAATAAAAATCAAGAAACAAAAACCAATTGAAAAAGTAAAAAAAGACTAATTTAGTAAACATAAGACACAAAGCTACATACTATACACTATGAAACACAAAGTCTTAGAGAATAATAGAAATCAGAATCCTTTGATTTGAATTAAAGTAAAAGTAATTAAAGAAAATTAAAATAAGTGAAAATGTATGGAAATACAATAGTAAAATATAACTAAAAAATGTTTCTAATCTTATGAAATAAAATAATAAAACTTAAATTAAAAGTTTCATTATTTTAAAAGCACTAATGCAGTAAAAATAAATATCAATTAATTTATTTAAGTGATCTGGCTCTGAAAAAGTTAGTAGTTGAAAAAATCTTTCATATTTGTTCTCAATATTGGAGATGTATTTATTTATAAATTTATTTCTTAAATTACTGAATGCTTGGCAAATGGCAATAAAGTGGACTAAATCATCTATTTCATTCAAACAAAAAAATTTGCAAGTGTTGCTTCTATCAAATTTATAGTTGTGTTTATTTAAATAAATAGAGCAATTTTTCTTACCGGCTAACCATAATAGTGATAGCAGTCTCAGTTTGTTAATGTGGACATTAAAATTAGAATAGAATTCACCAGAATTTAGACTACTAATATTTCTGTATATTACACTATAGCGACTATTTAATAAATTATTAATAACTTTACAGAATAGATTATTTTTAAAGGACTCTAACAAATTTATATAATTATTTTTTATTAATTGTATATCTGGAGACTTCCAAATATGATCTGCCCCAATTGGGTTTAGATATTTTTGGAGTTCCGAGACCCTGTTAGTTGACATCCACAGTGTATATATATGAACTAGCCATAGAAGTGCAAAGGCTTAACTTTGCAAACAAATTAAGAACAAAACCAGTTAATTAATTCAATTTGCCCGAATTTACTTTTTGGGTTGCACAGATGGCAAAATCCATCCGACAGTGCAAATTTACTAAATGTTGTTTTTTTTTCACTTTTTCGTGTTCTCGAAATTGGCTGCAACGATTTTCTTTAAAGGTTGAATACTATCTAGACATATAAATTCTTATCACTTTTATTTGCCACATTTTTCTGAAGGAACAATAGCAATTTGCTTTTCTCTAAACTATCACTAAAATAACTAATTAGTAATATGCTTTTTTCTAAAGTACCACTAACATAACTGATGACTGATGAAGTCTCGAAAATAAAACTTATGAGACAAACCAATAATGCGAAAAATAAGGTTGTTCCAATAAAGGTTGTACAAGAAAAAAATTATGTTCCTAATCAAAATGATGCTCTGTTGACAAAGGCTGCATTTTCCCTCATAGTCTAGATTTGACATCCCTAAATTTATTTATTCTACTGCCGCGATTTAGGAAAAAGAAATCTGGTATAAAACAATCACCCTTCATTCCTTTTTTGTATAATTCATTTGCAAATAAACGGTTAGTGGACATGTATTACAGATAAATAAAGGAGGTGAGGATTATACTATTTACCTAAATAAGATTGCATTGTGTCATAGCAAGATCTCTATCAATCCAGTAGCAATGCTTGTGACGGCAATTTGCAGGACAATTTAAGTCTCGGGATAGAACACCCTTTACAATTATTGGAAGAACATCTTAAATCGGTATTAAATATAATGAATACATGAAACTTAATAAGTGGGAAAATAACTTAATTAATTTTACTGCCACAATTAGCCCTATTTTACAAATGATTGTATAATTAATAAAAGATGAAAAAAGATAAGAGCTAAGAAACAAATGTAAAATTTTTCTTTTTTTTAACTGCTTTAAGAATGTAATTGTTGTAGATGACGTTTATACTAAAAAATCTGTATTCTTATAGAACAAACTAAAAAAATTCAAATTTTACATATTACTTGAAATAATAAAAGAAAAATGATTAAAAAGGAATAAAATTAACGTTTCTGAATTCACCGCCAGGTAACAGCACTTACTTAATGTAGAATTTGTAGTAGTTCAAATAACTGCCGCTAGAAAGCATAAGCTTCTAAATATATAGAATTGTAGTTCCAAAATTTGCCACCCGATCGCAGCGCCATCCTCTGATTTAAATAGTTTAAATGCGTCTTTGAGAAGGGACAAGAAGTGGTTAGCGTAATGGACTCCCAAAAAAAATCTTCGGAAGTAGCGACACCTAGTGACGAACTATATAACCGAAATAAAATTGATTTCTCAGTAGGTGTTGTTATCTGGTGGCCATATTTGTAACTATAAATATACTAATTTTAATAAATTAGTTACTTTATTAATTAGAAAACAAAAAAAGTCTGGTATGAAATACACACACAAGTTTCTCTTGCTCCAGTTTTCAAAATTGTAATCGACAAACTTTATAGTTAGTATACCAAATTTAACAAAATTCGTCGGTGTTTTTATGGAGAAAATCACAAAAACTGAAAAAATTACTTAGATGTACATTATAATTAAATCATCATTTTCATCATTACATCATTTTTAAACTAGAAATACATGAATATATTAATTATATTAATATATATTAATAAAATTCAAATATTGATTTATCTTTTTTCTATATTATATTTCTTGCGCAAATTATTAAGATAATTCTTGGCATATTATTTGCCAAGATATTTTTCTGGAATAACGCTTGATATGATATTTTTCCCTCCTTTCTTTTTCATCAGAGGGTTCAGATTTTTTACATTTGTTTTTCAGCTAGAAGCTATACAGTGCGAATATTAATATTATCGTATGTAATAACTTAGATACAATGTTAAATGAGAAATTTAAGACTATTGAAGGATAGATTCAAATAGCAATCCATCCTATATAATCATTATTTTTATAAGCATTTATATGTAACTACCAACATACAATTCAAGAACTTTTATCTAAATCTTGTTAATAAAAATTACGGTCTAATTTCATTTGTTGGTATTTGATTGAATATTGTATTTGATATATTTTTGAAAGCAGCTTCAAAATCTCTTGAAATGGCTGGTCCAATTGCTTGAAACATTTCTTGAGAAATTTCATTCAATATTTATTTATTTATTGCCTAAAGAAACTATACATTTTTATAGCAAGAGATTGACCTCTGCTGAAAGCTGAACAAAAAATACAAACGTCACAAGAAGAAACATTACAGCTTAATCTTCAAAGTAATAAAATAATATCAAATACTTGATTAATAAAGTAGATAGTAACAATGATTTAAATAGACTTTATTCATTTATACAAATTATTTTAGGGAAGGAGTTTGAGGGATCTCCTCGTAGATATTAAATAATACCTTTACAAACCTATTATATCTTTCCTCCAAAGCCTCAGAGATAAAATAAAAAAAGTGGTTTAACTTTTCTTTATTTTCTATATCTAGTAAGTTAGGGAAAACATAAGAACTGTGTGAAGGTAAATACCTATCGAACAACCTCCTCAAACATTTACAATAAGGGCATTCCAAAATAAAGTGCATAATATTATCATTATAGCCCACCACACAAGTAAAGCAACTCTTTTAGGATATTCCATATAAATAAATGGGCTATTCCATTATAAAAAATCCTGGGTGACGATCACTAGCTACTCTAATTTGAGCTATCAATCTGGTTTGAATGATATTACACCTAATATTCACATATGAACTACCCATCAATCTATAGTGGATGTTATATGAAGAGTTTAATACTTCATTGATTTAGAGAGAGATTTTTTAAGTTATTAGAGACCACGACCGCATGCTGCGCCTACCAAGATGTCCTGCGCTCCTATAGAATAAAGCATTTCTCTCAAAGAGCCACCAGTTAAAAGGAATATCAGAACCATCCAAAAGCTTCATATCTTAGCATATCTTAAGAGGTGAACTGCTTTACATCAATAAAATCTTCAGCCAGAATCTTATAGATTTATTAAAAATCTTCGTTTTCATTTGCAGTCATTCAACTTCCAGCAAAGAAACTATTGGGGACTTGTCGTGGCAGATTTAAGAGCTACTTTAAGAATATCAATTGGACACGATCGACTATAGTGCAGTAGTTCAAGGCCCAATTTCTTAACTGATCCCAAACTTCTGATTTTTAGTGTATATATTCTTAAGGGGCGGCAATTTGCCTTTTTGTCCGAGGCGACGTAACCGCGGGCGCTGGTGCGGAGCAATTCGACCGAGATAATGATACACATGACTGCGAGCGATTATCCGTGCTATTGTTGGTTTCTACAAATGTGCCCCTTTTCTGTAGGCTTGCGGTTCAAAAATGTTTACTCGTCTCTTACAAGACAAGTTAATAAATAATATTCTGTGCCTGCACTAAACATTTCGTGAAAGAGCCGCATGCGGCTCGCGAGTCGCGTTTTGCCGATCACTGACCTAGACATGGTCTAGTTAACATTGTGTTCCTAAATGTGGGATATTCTCTCACGCGCGACCACTTGTGTTACAGTTTTCTTTATTTTTTTTATATAAAAATGTTTCACTCTCGTGGTAAAAAGCTTGCTGAGTTGGGGAAAGCGCGATATAAAGAAACACAATAATTAGTAGGTGAGTATACTTAGTATTTACGTTATTTTTTACTTGTATAATATTTCTTTCGCTAATACATTGTTGATATTATCATTTCAGAACAAAATGAGTGAGCTGCTCATTCAGAACTTACTTGCTGTGAAGATTTAAATGACAATCCCGAAAATCGTGCTGAAATGTGTGAAAAGTGACAGTGACATTACACTAGACCGACACCGAACAGAGTGATTGCGAAGAAGAGGAGCCAGTGATGACCGGGGAATATTATTTCGGAAGGGACAATACAACGAAATGGTCGATGATACCTTAACATAGGAGGACGTCTGTTAGAGTAAGTAGAAAAAATGTTGTCATCCGTCTTGCAGAAGTAAAATCTCCTGCGAAAAATGCCAAAACAATTTTAGAATCCTGGAAATTATTTTTTCAAGAAGAAAAAATAAGTTATAATGGTGACGTGCACAAATATTTAATTGGAAAAATATACTCGTTCTAGGGATTGCAGTGAGACAAATTTTTACGAAATTTCTGCCTTATTAGGCTTACTTTATATGGCAGGGCTGAAAAAGGCAAATCATTTGACTCTGAACGAATTATGGACCAGTACGGCAAAGTATTCGATTAGTGAGTGCTTCAGAGCATCAATGAGCGAATGACGGTTCTATTTAAACGCTTAGTGCAATAAGATTTGATGATTTTCGTGACAGAGAAGCTCGAAATGTGATTGATAATCTTGCTCCCATTCGAGAATTATTTGAGGTAGCTAGAGTCAGTCCTACTATCAAATAGGTTAATATGCTACAGTTGATTAAATTCTTAAAGCCTTCAGAGGGCGTTGTAAATTCAGGTAGTATATAAGAAACAAACCGGCTAAGTATGGAATCAAAATTTGGGAATTAGTTGATTCTCAAACGTTTTATACTTCCAATTTGAAAATATATGCAGGGAGACAATCTGACGGGCCATACAAACTTGACAACAGTGCGCGTAGTGTTGTTATGAGAATTGCCAAACCAATTCTAAATACAGGGAGAAATTTGACGATGGACAACCATTTCACCTCTGTGCCACCGGGAAAAGAACTTCTTGAAAAAAGTACAACAATACAATAAAGGACACAAAACTTCTCTTATATCAAGAAAAAGTAATTTATTATTAAATCTACCTGTCTTCCCTTATTATGAGAATAATCCCACTCCACCATGAATATTAGAATAATCCACGTTCTTCACTCTCTAAGTTCTTCATCAAAATTACATAATAAAACTTGTAATTATCACAGATTTCCTGGGACAGTTAGTAAAATAATAACAAAAAGAAAACTGAAGATGTTTAAACAAACGGAGGATTTTTTTCTGTAAATGTGATTTGGAACTGGATACTAATATCTAAAGTAATGATTAAAGTGGCTATTATTTTTTAATTTAATTAATAAATAAGTTTCATGCTAACTTATTTTTTTTAAAGACATGAGTTCTAGACAAAATAAGATAACTTTAGCACAACTGATCAAGCCCTGTTTAAAATGTACGTTGCTCTGCCTACCTTACAAAAAGGCAATCGTACAAAAAAAAATGAAGCAAATGGTTAGAAAAAAGTAATTGTCCTCAGGAACCGTCAAGGAGAGGAAGAGAATTAAGTATTAAAAGCAATACTGTATCTCACATTTCTATTTAACGCATCACTAAAGGATTCTTTATTTCCCTCTTATTTGGAAATATTCTTTAGTAATATGATACAAAACCTGGTAAATCTCCTACAGACCAATAAGTTTGCTTCCGATTCTAGGAAAATTGCTAGAAAAACTGCTCATAAAACGACTTACACACTATAAAAACATAGCACCAATTTGGCTTCAGACAACAGCACTCTGCAATTCATCAAATACAATGATACACCCTCAATGAGTCAAGTATTTCGTAACTTTTAATTTGCTTTTTTAAGTTTATGCTTCTTTATGTGGATGTTTTAAAAATTCTTTCTTATTCATATTAAAGCCTAGATAAAGACAGGAAACTCTGTCGAAACATTCGCATAATTGAATGTATCTTTATTGACCGATCCTCATCAAATTTCTTCATAACATATTTGAAGACATAAATTATAACATAACATAAATTGCTTAACTGGAACATCACATGGAAAAGTAAACTCAATATAAACAAAACAAAACAGTCCATTTTACTCTAAAAAATGACGGCAGTCTTATCTGTGAAGTATAATAACGAACTATCACCATTAACTAACTCAGGGATAACTAAAATATGCAGGGATGCACTTGGACAAACGACTAACTTGGGCAACACATGTAAAACCCTAGAAGACTTGAACTTAATTTACATTTCAAACAGTTATACAGATTACTAAAAATAAGATCCACATTAAACATAAACAACAAACTCCCATCTTATAATAAAAAAAATATCCGGTTCCAAATCATACTGACACAAAAAGTCCATCGTTTGTTGAAGACCACTTCTGTTGTCTTTTGTTATTTTTTGTGTTAACTTTTCTTTAGCCTCAGCCTACCAACGTTTGCTTATTTTATTAATAACGACCAAAAATAACTATTATTTATATTGATTTGTGAATAAACTTAGCTAATTTTGTAGGAAATTTGTTAATAATTATTTATTTGTTTATAATATTCTAATTAATTTGTTTATATTTGTTTATTTATCTGACATAAATACAAAAGAGAAGGGTAATTGTTGTCATTAATATATTACTAAAAAAAATAGTACAAAATTTAGTTTAGTCACATTAACAATTCATGGTCAAGTATAATCTTTAAAATTTCATAAGGCAGTTTCAATTTCATATGTTTAGAATTTTTGTACTTTTTTCTGTACATAAAGACAATATCTACCTTTCTATTTGCTACTTATCATGAGTATCTTTCTATTTGCCTATCTATTTTTGTTCATCTATTCATAGTAATATGTAATTTTGTAGATGCAAACAAACATATACATGGTTATTAAAAGAAAATTTAAAAAATGAACGCAAGCTATATATTGTTAAATACAGTATAAAATGAATCTTAATAATAAGAGCATAAAAATTAAGATGAATTTAACCAGGCTTTAATTCAAAGCCTGGCATCAGCAAATCCAATACGCAAATTTCTCATATCAAATTAAGGGACAAAAATGCCCCTCCTAAAGCCCAGGTATTATCAGATGCATTTTCAGATTTTTTAAATGAAGATAAACATATTGTTGCTGGACCCCAAGTCATCTAAAAAAATATTACATTAAATCAGTATTTTTTTTTATATTTATTTAAGAAATCAAAGCAAACTCTTATTAATTTTGAGAATTCTTTAAAAGAAATGTTAAAAAGGATAATAACTATACTATGGCCACTTAAAAGAGAGTTTTCTACTATTCTTAACATGTTTTGATCCATTCAGCGACCCAAATTAGTCTAAATGCCCTACATAATGAGTATTTCATGAAAGTCTTATTTCATAAGTGTTTTTGTTCTGAAATTTGACTTAAGTTTCCTTATTTTGCAAAACTCTGAATAAATCTGTCATGCGACTTATTTTTCTTGAAAGAAAAAAATTCTTATGTCTTCTTTTTCTCGAAAAATCAAAATTTAATTTTTACAGAAACGTAAAATATTGTAACGTTTTTCTCTCTAGACTAGCTACTGCAACTTGTTTTAAATGGGTTCGTATAGATGAAATACCCTAAACTTCAATAAAGAAAACACCAATTTATTGTTATAAACAATAAATTACAAAATACAACACTTAATAATAATTACTTCACAGTTTAAACCACAAAATTTCACTTTGTTCACTTTTTATACACTTTTCACAAACTAGTGACTTCGTTTGTAACTGGAAAAACTCTCTCAACTCTTTGCGGTCTTACTATTTATGCCGGTGCGGAATATTCTAGAACTTCCTCGATTCTTCTAGAGAGAACTAGAGCGCCGCCAGCGCTTCCTGCGGCAACTTGAGGTTCCTACTTCCTCTCCTAGATGCTGGCTGCGTTACACTGCTTCACTCTCAGATCTGTTAGTCCCGAACAGAAACATCGCTGGTGACGTAAAGCAGTAACCGGTCCAGATGTACGACCTTCATTTTGGATCTGGGGGTCCGTTGGATTCGGTACACCAGATCGTTGTGCCTTGAGATGATTGTGTAAGGTCCTTCCCAATCGTTTTGAAGTTTTGGGGACCTTCCCTTCTTCCGTACCGGATTATACAGCCATACATTCTGGCCTTTCTGGAAGGTCCTTCCGCTGACCCGTAGATCGTACCGCTTTTTCATCCGGTCACTTTCTAACACCAATCTTTCGCGCACCTTTCCATGGATGGTCCTCAATCTGCGGCGAAGCTCTTCTGCATAGTTATCCACGTCCGTTTCCTCCTCTTCTGGGCTACCAAATAAAAGGTCCCTGGGTAGCCGAAGTTCTCTTCCAAGCTGGCTGGCGTGCGGCCTGTTGTCTCGTGAACAGCCGAACGGTACACCATCATTATTAAAGGTATGTGTTCGTCCCAGTCGTCCTGGCGTTCATACACCAAAA